>JAGWEN010000638.1:0-67085 GCA_018703685.1 Orius laevigatus | reverse complement strand
TAGTTTCTACTCCTTTCTACTCCTCTCTACTCCTCTCTACTCCTCTCTACTAGTCTCTACTCCTCTCTACTCCTCTCTACTCCTCTCTACTCCTCTCTACTCCTCTCTACTCCTCTCTACACCCCTCTACTCCCCTCTACTCCTTTCTACTCCTTTCTACTCCTCTATACTCCTCTCTACTAGTCTCTACTAGTCTCTACTAGTCTCTACTCCTCTCTACTCCTCTCTACTCCTCTCTACTAGTCTCTACTAGTCTCTACTCCTCTCTACTCCTCTCTACTCCTCTCTACTCCTCTCTACTCCTCTCTACTCCTCTCTACTCCTCTCTACTCCTCTCTACTCCTCTCTACTCCTCTCTACTAGTCTCTACTCCTCTCTACTAGTCTCTACTAGTCTCTACTCCTCTCTACTCCTCTCTACTCCTCTCTACTAGTCTCTACTCCTCTCTACTCCTCTCTACTCCTCTCTACTCCTCTCTACTCCTCTCTACTAGTCTCTACTAGTCTCTACTCCTCTCTACTCCTCTCTACTCCTCTCTACTAGTCTCTACTCCTCTCTACTCCTCTCTACTCCTCTCTACTCCTCTCTACTCCTCTCTACTCCTCTCTACTCCTCTCTACTCCTCTCTACTCCTCTCTACTCCTCTCTACTCCTCTCTACTCCTCTCTGATCCTCTCTACTCGTCTCTACTCCCCTCTACTCCCCTCTACTCCCCTCTACTCCTTTCTACTCCTTTCTTCTTCTTTCTACTCCTTTCTACTCCTTTACCGCCTTTTCCCTCCTTTTCCCTTTTTTCCCTCATTCGCCTTCTCCTTCTCCCCTAAATTCTTTACTTCGACTGGCAAAAAGTTGACAAAACAACAACAACAACAACAAAAAACAAAATGGAAATCTTGTTTTCGTGGTCCTTTTATAAAAAAAAAGTTTCGCGAGATACAGACAGAGAAAATCCTATTTGACGTCAAACATTCGGCTTATTGGCTTAACTCGCTCGCAATAATTACCAGATAATGACCAGCTTATCATGTTAAATTATTCTTATCATTTACCTACCGAGTGAATTTTGTCAAAATCCGTTCCTTCTTTTCTAAAAAAGATTCTAGACAAGGAAACCAATGTTTATGACATCAGCAGACAGCATACACTTACACCCTTGATTGTCATAATAAATATATCGAAAGCTTATATTTATCCCTTTTTTGTGCACTTTTATTCCTTATTTAAGTAGCTATTAAAAAAATAAAATAAAAAAGGAGTAAAGCCTTACCAATGCTCTTAAACTCCCAAGCCCGGTCCCAACTCCGGGGGAAGGCCTCGGTATCGATTGCCCCGAGGCTACGACTGGAGAATCGTTGGTTAAGAAGATTTCTTACATAATAAATAAATACTTACATACAATAATAGATACATAATATACCTATAAAATCGATAAAATAAAAAAGTCAATATTGAACAAAACAGTCATTGTTTCAATGCAAATGTGTTCCTATATTTTATTCAAATGTAATTTTTTAATTGACTTTCACTTTCGTAATTAGACAAATAATAAAAAGGACCAGAATGAAGAATTTCGCTTATTTTCCAACATGCGGAGCCCTTGGACGATTCTCATCTTGGCCAAAATAATCATCGGAGTTGCATCCAAAAATGAAAACTTATCAGATGCTACTATAGGAGAGCACGGTGAGTCAATTGTCATTTTAAATTTATCGATGAGGATAAAACGGTTTTTTTTTTATTTCACCAATTAAATTTTTTATAGTCAGTTTTATCACCTTGCATCACCGTCCAGAAATCTGGTCAAATCAATAATTTCAAGTGGTTTTAATGTTTGATTTTTGTGAACGTATAAATCCGTGCAGTGATGATATTGTAGAGGAGAGGAAACGCTTTTATCCACGCCCTTTAATTGGCTACTTGACCATAATTGGCTTACTCATCAATCTTCATTTGGAGTCAAGGGGAAGGGGGGGCTGTTGATTCAACTTTCAGATCGACGATAATATACGTAATCGAAACCCCTTTTAAAATGCTTTTTTATTTATAACCAATTAACGATATCGATAATTTAGGTATTGGAAGGGTGGAGGGGCTAAACAGTCAATAATTAGCTTGTGCAACGTGTGATCACGATTAATGTCATTCACTGAATATTATGTTAGATCACGCAAAATCTAGAAGGTTAATAACCTTAATAAGTAAATAATGATTTAATGGGTAGTTGGAGACCAGGGGCGGATCGAGGTTCTAAGAGTTAATTTTTTGTCGAAGAACTTCGAAATCGAGGTTTTAAGAGTTAATTTTTCGTCGAAAAACTTCGAAATCGAGGTTTTAAGAGTTAATTTTTCGTCGAAGAACTTCGAAATCGAGGTTTTAAGAGTTAATTTTTTGTCGAAAAACTTCGAAATCGAGGTTTTAAGAGTTAATTTTTCGTCGAAAAACTTCGAAATCGAGGTTTTAAGAGTTAATTTTTCGTCGAAAAACTTCGAAATCGAGGTTTTAAGAGTTAATTTTTCGTCGAAAAACTTCGAAATCGGGTTTTAAGAGTTAATTTTTCGTCGAAGAACTTCGAAATCGAGGTTTTAAGAGTTAATTTTTCGTCAAAAAACTTCAAAATCGAGTGTAGCTGGGCTGTTCTAAAAGTTAAAAAACACGGAAATTGCACTTTAAACACTGATTCTGAGGTTTTTTGGACAAAAATTGGCTCTTTAAACCACGATTTTGGGGTTTCTGACAAAAAATTGTCTCTTTGAAGTTGATTTGAGGTTTTAACGGAAATTTGGCTTTAGAAATGTTGACTTTGAGGTTTTTGACGAAAATTTGGCTCTTAAACCTTTGATTTTGAGGTTTTTGGACGAAAATTAGGCTTTACAAATGTTGATTTTGAGGTTTTTGAAGAAAAATTGGTTCTTATAATGTCGATTTTAATGTTTTTGATGAAAAATAGCGTTAAAATATGTTCAGAAAGAGAAGAAAAACTAAATTTTTGGGGGATATTTGGGGGGAAAAAGGCCGGTCTAGTGGATGCGCCCGGTGGGCCGAAAACGGCCGATCCGCCCCTGTTGGAGACTAATGGTGTTTCATGCGAAAGTACTGTGAATTGACAATCTAGGGACCTCGAGGCGTTCCTCCCATCACCTCCCCACCCTGTCCTCCCTAAGAGGGGTAAATTGGGCCAACGGACATCAAGATTTGTGCTTTAATAGTAAAACCTTTCAAATAATTTTTTTTCCTCGACAGATTTTGGCTCAAAATATCTCGAAACTCATTTCGATGGTCTCAAAAATTCATCTATTTGGTTGCTCCAATTAATCGTGCCTGAAGAAGAAGCTGGAATTTCTTCACAATGCGTTTTCGATTTAAATACGATGGTTCATAAAATAGAACAAAATATGGACATAAACACACTTAAAGGTAAGAAGAAATGATTTTCAGGACTTTTTATCTTTTTGAGGATTTCAGCACTCGATTCCTGGGGAAAACTTTCTTCTGGAATTTTGGAAGGGAATTTAAACCAATTCGGAAACTTCGATCAATGCATTGGCATCAAAGAAAACAATTTCAAATACTGCTTGTTTTCATTCGATATAAAACTTTCGGGCAGCCTGGAAAAATTTGACAGCTTAGTTCATTCGTACTACACGATAAAAAGCAACCAAGATGACGTAAATGATACATAAAACAAAAAATTTAATTTTAATTTTATGCTGAAACAGCCCAAACATAGAATTCCTCATTTTTCGAGCTTTCAATGGGGTTTGTGCATCCCGAAAAGTTGCAGCGCGAAAACGATTGAGAAGAAACTGATGGCGCTGGAGAAAAGAAATCATATTGAAGGAGTTAATATTTCAATTAAAGGTTCTGATGGAATGTGCCAGCAGAGAGATACCAAAGGGAAAACACAAATGATTTTGGCAGGGTGCGTTGATCTCCAATAGTAGGAGGTTTCAAAATTTATAACCTAAAATGGTGGACTGCAGGGGCGGACTGGCCCGGGGGGGGCGGGTGGACAGAACCCAGTGACAAACAGTAAACAGTGAATACAAGAGTTTTTTAGTTTTTTTTTTTAAGTTTTTTTTAAGCGTTATTTTTGCTTGATTTTTTGGGTGCAAATATCCCCAAAAATTAGTCAAAAACCTCAAAATCAACATTTATAAAGCCTAATTTTGGTCACAAAACATCGAAATCAACATTTATAAAGCCTAATTTTCGTCCAAAAACCTCAAAATCAACATTTATAAAGCCTAATTTTGGTCAAAAAACCTCGAAATCAACATTTATGAAGCCTAATTTTCGTCCAAAAACCTCGAAATCAACATTTAAAAAGCCAAATTTTCGTTAAAAACCTCAAAATAAACATTTTGGTCACAAAACATCGAAATCAACATTTACAAAGCCTAATTTTCGTCCAAAAACCTCAAAATCAACATTTATAAAGCCTAATTTTGGTCACAAAACATCGAAATCAACATTTATAAAGCCTAATTTTCGTCCAAAAACCTCAAAATCAACATTTGTAAAGCCTAATTTTGGTCAAAAAACCTCGAAATCAACATTTATGAAGCCTAATTTTCGTCCAAAAACCTCGAAATCAACATTTAAAAAGCCAAATTTTCGTTAAAAACCTCAAAATAAACATTTTGGTCACAAAACATCGAAATCAACATTTACAAAGCCTAATTTTCGTCCAAAAACCTCAAAATCAACATTTACAAAGCCTAATTTTCGTCCAAAAACCTCAAAATCAACATTCATAAAGCCAAATTTTCGTCAAAAACCTCAAAATCAACTTTAACTTGACCATTTTTCGTCAAAATCCTCCAAATCATGGTTGTAAGACCAATTTTTGTCAAAAAATCTCAAAATCTACGTTTTAAGTGCAATTTCTTTTGTCAAAATCAACATTTAAAAAGCATAATTTTGGTCAAAAAACCTCGAAATCAACATTTATGATGCACAATTTTCGTCCAAAAACCTCAAAATCAACACTTTTAAAGCCTAATTTTGGTCAAAAAACCTCGAAATCAACATTTATGATGCCTAAATTTCGTCCAATAACCTCAAAATCGACTTTAAATTGACAATTTTTTGTCAATGACCTCAAATTCATGATTATAAGAGCAAATATTTTTCTCAAAAAATCTCAAAATCAACGTTTTAAGTGCAATTTCTTTTGTAAAAAACCTCAAAATCAACATTTCAAAACCCAAATTTGGGAACCTCTGTTTTTGCCTAAAATATTTTTCTAAAAGCCAATTTTCTGTTAAAATCCCCCCACTTTCCGGGCGCCCCCTTAACTGAAAACCCACCCACACCCTAAGGTCCCAGTCCGCCCCTGGCCGTGGACACCTATAGCTGTTACAGTTTAATGATGCAATTTATTTTTAGAGGATGTATTCTATTGATCACCCTAGTGAGCTTACTAATGAGCATGGAATCTGTCAATGAATACATCGGACAGCATGAAGGTAATCATGAACAATTTTTTGAATAATTTTTGCCAAGGAAAAGTGTTTATATTGGTACATATTTGATGGGGGTTTTAGTGGGTAGGCGTAGGGTTATTAGCATCCTCAAACTATCTCGAGTGTTTACCAAAGGCTTACTGATGCGCCCTAATTATTCAGCCTCCAGACATTATGGAAACGTTTTGAAATAGAACGAATGCATTTTTGATTTCAGGAATGAGATGGCTAAGACATTTTTCGCTGAAAAAAAATTTCGAGTCGTTGACAAAATGTGACGACGATGGGATAGCGATGGTGGACGGTGCGAGGGTTTTAAGCGCTCTGGCGTTGCTTCTTTCCCATAAGCACATGGCGCTTTTATATCAGCCTTACGTGAATAGGACGACGATGGCGAAGGTTCGTTGAAAAATTCAAAAAGCCGTCAATTATTTTCTAGATGATTGGACATCCTTGGACGATAATCGGGCGGACTGCAATTATATACACAGACGGGTTCATTCTAATAAGCGGATTTTTAACTGCGAGGAGCATTTTGAAAGAATTCAAAAAGAATCAAACTATAAACTTGAAAAAGATAATAATATCTAGATTGGTCAGGTAAAAGGAAAACAATAATACGAGTAAAGGAGCGTTTTCTCAGCTCCATGTGGACCGATCGACTTGAAATTTTCAGTGCATTTTCGTACCTTATTAAAGAGTGTGCCTTTTGAGACAATCGCTCCACAAGAAGCTGAGAAAACAGTTGCAATTACCTTTAAAATGAGTGTAGTCTTAACTTTCTAGGACATTCCGTTCTCCCGTGAGAGCAATAAATGTATAAAAGGTAATATAAGAAATTATTTGACCATTGATATCTCGTAAACTGCTTAACCGATTTTAACTTTTGAAAACTTAATAGACGTTAAATTGAATAATCTTTCATTTTGTACTTCGTGGTCAAGCACCTAGAATCTATAGTTTTCGAGCTAGAGGTCAAAAACTAAAAAAAGTATTGGTCCTGGAGCTTGCCCAGAGACACGAACTTTCTCAAAGGTCTACAGATTTCGGGGGATCCATAAATTTAGGGGGAAATGAATCCATTTTTTCTAACATAACTTGAATTTGGTGATAATTTTATTAAAATGGGACTAATTTCACTCAAACACATTATAATTACCTAATTAGTTAATTAATTAATTAATGGAAAAACTTTTTTTTTCAATCATATCTTGAATTTGGTGATAATTTTATGAAAATAGAACTAATTCCGCTCAAACACATCATAATTACCTAATTAGTTAATTAATTTTTGGGAAAATTTTTTTTCAGTCATAACTTGAATTTGGTGATAATTTTATGAAAATGGGACCAATTTCACTCAAACACATTATAATTACCTAATTAGTTAATTAATTAATTAGGTAGTATCTAATAATTAGGTAAGTATCTAATTAATTAATTAATTAGCTAATTAGTTAATGAAATTTAATCGGGATCACGTGAAGATTATTTGGTTAAAATTTGGTGAAGATCGGACCGGTAGAAAGCCCGTAGCACATTTTTGCAAACTTTAGACAGACATATCTCCGCCATTTTGTTGAATTTCAAAAATCGCTCTCGTCACTTTCAAGATAACCCACGAAAGGAAGATTGTGTGAAAATTTCGTGAAAATCGGATGAAAATTGTGGCCGTGAAGTGTTCCGGAAAAAAAAGGCGACGGACGGCCGGCACCACAGACAAAGTCATGTCCGGCAAAGATCAAAAGTCAGTTTGACCCTAGGGGGTCTGGAAGACCCTTCCCCAAAAACCCGAATCCGACGGTAATACAATAACTTCTCTTTGAGAAAGTTAATTATACTAGTGAAGGAGCGTTTTTTCAGCTGTGGACCGATCGACTTGAAATTTTCAGTGCATTTTCAGTGTGTGCCATATAAGACAATCGCTCCACAGGGAGCTGAGAAAAAAAATTGCAATTACCTTGAAAATGAGTATAGTCTCAACTTCCTAAGATATTCCGTTCTCGGACCAATAAATGTATAAAAGTTGATATGAGATATTCGTTGACCATTGATATCTCCTAATCTGCTCAACCGATTTTAACTTCTGAAAGCTTAATAGACGTTAAATTGAATAATCTTTCATTTTGTACTTCGTGGTCAAGTTGCTAGAATCAATAGTTTTCGAGCTAGAGGTCAAAAACTGATTTGATAGAGATATCGTGACCATTGATATCCCAATCTGCTCAACCGATTTTAACTTCTGAAAGCTAATAGACGTTAAATTGAAAATCTTTCATTTTGTACTTCGTGGTCAAGTGCTAGAATCAATAGTTTTCGAGCTAGAGGTCAAAAACTGAAAAAGAAAAAGAAAAAGAAAAACTACCTATTTCCCCAGGAGGTCTCCCATAAACCGGCCAACTCATCTTGGTCAAACTCATGTGTGATATTTCCTTATTTTCAGGTTAACTCCAAGTTTAATCACCATAATAATCGTTTCAACGATGATCCTCCCTTCTATGAACCAAGGCCCACTTTGGAATATGGTCATCAAAAAGCATGCAGATCTTTGTAAAATAAACTGGTGGAAAAACATGCTCTATATCCACAACTATTTTGGCTTCGAAAATATGGTAAAATAAAAAAAAATCAAATAATATTGCAATTTATGAAATTTCAAGTGTTTAACTCATACTCATCAACTTGGCATCGATTTTCAATTATTCCTATTCGGAATTCCGCTTATTTTGTACATACAGCGAACTTATAATACCAAAGTCATGATTGCTCTAGCATTGATGTCGACGATATTAAGATTCGTTGTGACCTACATGAATGAATTGAGTGTTGTCATTTATAATGGAATAAGGTGAAATTAAAACTGAAAATTTTCCTTTGACTTGAAATATTTTAGTGTAGCTCAGCTATTCAACACTGCCAACCTTTCCTACATTCTACCGACTCATCGTCTTACTGTTTATTTGATGGGGATTTGGACTTGCTTTTATTTAGAAAAGAAAACGCAGAAAATTAGCCAGGTGAGGAACAAATTGTATATGTGGAATCAGGTACCTAAACGACTATCACAGAGTCAGGAGGTAAACGACTGTCACAGAGTCAGGAGCAGCTATCGCTACTATCTAACAGATCCTCAGTGATTCACCCTGAGAGCAGAGAGAGAAAAGGACTGGGGGACTAGGGTGCCCGCCCCGATACGGGCAGTCTTCTTTCTGCTCTCTCGAGGGACACTTGGCCTTGTAAAGCCAGAGAGCCTAGGGTGTCTCGCGTAGCGAATCGCGTGTGCCTTATTCTGAGATGGTTCATAGTTTGATGTTTATCATTAATTATCGTGTGTTCGAGGAGAGGGAGATACCCCCTCCAATATCAGAAGTGGGATCGGTATCCAGCCGTTTTCCAGAAGAACGTCGGCTTTGTCAAAACGCCCGGTGAGTCGTTTCCATATTTTTGGGGTTATTATTTGACCTTTCGTCTGAGCAACCTCCCCTGGCTTTTAGTTGGTCTGAAAGATTTAAAGGGGACCATATTGTTTCAAAAAAGAGTCCATTTAAACGGATTAGTTCACTGTTGTCGTTTTGAGTGGCAAAAATTGGTAGAAGTTGTTAGATGGCTTCCTTTCAATATTTTATTTCACATTTTGAATGATGAGGATATTTTGTAATTATTATGTGCGATGTATTTTCTTTAGCTTTAAAGTGCCCATTATTGGACAAGTGCGTTATTGGAGGGGGTATCTCCCTCTCCTCGAACACACGATAATTAATGATAAACATCAAACTATGAACCATCTCAGAATAAGGCAAACGCGATTCGCTACGCGAGACACCCTAGGCTCTCTGGCTTTACAAGGCCAAGTGTCCCTCGAGAGAGCAGAAAGAAGACTGTCCGTATCGGGGCGGGCACCCTAGTCCCCCAGTCCTTCTCTCTCTCTGCTCTCAGGGTGAATCACTGAGGATCAGTTAGATAGTAGCGATAGCTGCTCCTGACTCTGTGATAGTCGTTTACCTCCTGACTCTGTGATAGTCGTTTACCTCCTGACTCTGTGATAGTCGTTTACCTGATTCCACATATATAAAATGGCTAAATGTGATTGCAGCCATATTTGTGTTTTGGTTGGATCATTGCGGGAATTTCTGGCCTTGCTGCGATGTGTGGGCCATACCACATGGCAAAGATCGGCTATCGCTACAATGCTACCGAGGCTGCAATCTACAACGCATTTTCGCCAATTCTCTGGGGTATTTTTTTCATTTGGACAATCATCACTTCAGTCAAAAAACAAGCAGGTATGTCCTACTTCAAAAATAATTTGCAAAAAAAATTTTTTTTAGGATGGTTCGGCTCAATACTAGAATGGCCTGGCTTCAAAATTTTGGGAAAACTGACATATTCTATATATTTGATTCAGTTTCCTATTTTCTTTTACAATGTTGGAATAATCAGAACTCCAAGCGTCTTTTTATCATCAGATCTGGTAATTAAAATTAAGCCAAAATTGTTGATAACGATCAAAAAATTTATATTTCAGTTTGATATTGGAGAATTTGCTATCATTGGAATTTTATCATTGATCATGACTCTGATAATTGAAATGCCGTTTAATAACATTAACCGAACTTTCTGGAAACCACTTGAAAAAGGTTTTTCACTTAATTTTTGCTATAAATAAAATCAATGATTTTCAGTTGAAGCCGACAATATCAAAAAAGTACAAAATGAAAAATCCACCAACTTGAGAAAACGGATGCGAAAGATTGGAGAGTAACCTCAAATATTTAAAATATAGAAAATATTAAAAAACAACCATTTATTAGTACCTGAATGTTAAATTGAATAAAATAAGCTGTTTTCTAAACATAATCAATTTTGATAAGAAGGTAATAAAATAAGGTTATAAGGTAATAACCTTGCATGTGATTTTCATCCATTATCTAAAAAAGGGGATAAAAGTGAGGAAAACAAATTATTAATTAAAATTATTTTATATTTTAGAGCTTAAACAGCATAATTATGTATCTTATACACATTTTTTCTCTATTATATACATGTACACTTCATTGTGGTATAAGACATTTGAAATGCGAATGCCACCCATTTAAAAATTATCATTTTTATATAAATAATTTAAAATTTGAATTTGGAAATTCCAACTCATTTTTTTGAGTTTTCAAACATTTTTTCGTTAAAAATATGACCACTAATAGGATTGTATACATTTTATATTACATAATTTACAGAATAAAATATTTAGAATAATCCAAACATTTTTTCGGGATGATAAAATCAGAGTATTATTCTAAACCGATCAACAGGAACAACGTCTCAACAAATGATAGAGAAGTATAAGTCGATGAAATCAAAAAATATGGTCGGTACAACAGCAATAAAGTTTAAACATTTATAGATTTAGAAATAATGCTCTGATCCGAATTAAAATACAAAAAAATGTCATAACTACATTTACATAAAATTCTTCAGTCTCAAAAAGCTTAGAAAATATAATACAAATAAATTTATACTATAACAAAGCATAGCACTACTTGGATGTCCCCATCAAGCTATAAGCGTGTGGTTTGTTATGTGTATTCACAGTTTCACACTCATATATATATATTTATATAAAAAAAAAAAAAAGTCCATTTGAGAAAATTAACAAGCAGTATACTTACAAAGAATACGTTTACACATTTATTTCAACTACTAAAATATACATTTAAAATGTTACACTCAAAATAATATTGAGAATATTTAAGGAAATTGGAAGCCCAACAATAAAATAAGTTTGGAATGGTAATGGCGATCACTTTTTATAGGTTAAGTAGGTAATTGGCTTGGGAGGAGGGTGGGACTGAATATTAAGAAATAACATTTATTTATATATTTTTTATTGATAAAAAAGAATTTTCGAAAGGTTTTCAAAAAGAAATCTTAAAAATGAAAAGTGGCCAGCTTGCTTTTTTCTAAAATAACCATTTCATTAATTTAAAATCTATTTAAACATAAACGAGTTCACTAACATTTCAGTGGTCCCTTCAATATAATAAAAAAAAATTTAAAAAAAGCATTAAATAAAATATTGCGCACGATTTCGATTTTGTGCCTTGAATGCAATTTACATTCTATTGGAGGGGTGCTTAGACTATTTACACAATTTTTACAACTTCTTAATTGTTAAAATCTATTTAAATCGCAAGTATCTAAAAATAAGGCACAGAGGGTTAATTTATTTTAAAAAAAAGGTTTTTATGGAGTTTATTGCACAGAACAAAAAGTTAGGAAGACAGTAGAAATCGTCAAAACTAAAATTAAATATAGAATGACAAAAAAATGTGTAAAATCAACAAAATGTAAAAAGAGAAAAACATATTTTCTTATTGATTTGTATGCCATTTAATAGGAAAATTTGTCCTTCCCAGAAGAATAAACAATTTTTATATGAAAGGTAAAATATTTTCGATAACTTAGAGAGTGATGAAATAATTTATAAATAAACGCTTAAATTGTCATGGTTATAATTTTGGCAAAAAGCGCTGCTTTATACCAAGAAGGTTATGATTTTCATTTCCACTCACTCTCAAGTTATACCCTGTGGATATATAAAAAGAAATAATCAGCAGTCATAGATATAGCAAATATAAACATATTTAATAGCACTCACGATCAGTCAGAAACAAAAAATATCACTTTTTTTTTACAGGGCTGTTTTTTTAAAAAAAATTTACAATTTACAGTTCCCTGTAAATGCCTATGTACACAATACATTTAACACGAAAAACATGAAATTTTTTACACAATCACATTTTGATGAATGTCATTTGTAAATAAAAATATATCAGTGATTTTTTCATTTAAAATAGTATTTGGCAAGTTCTTAATAGTATATAATTGAAAAATGTACCACAAAACTGGTAATTGGCTGTATGCCCATCTTAGTGTACATAGGTACACTAAGGTGCGGTTGAGTCGTTCTCAGACTTCGGTCCCGTCTTCACCCTCGTCCTCGTAGAGAGGGCCATTGCTCTTGATGGGCTTGGGTGGAGGTTTGGGGGCGACTTTGGGCCTAGAGAGGGTGTCGATAGGGGTGTCAGCGGAGCCCGCTCGTTTTAAAATGCCGACGTCTGGTCTGGGCCAGAAGCGTCTTTCTTCAGGAGAGAGGGGCGAAGGGAGCGGCCTGAGTATGCCGTTGTCTTTTTCTTCGTATGGCGAATAACTGGATGGAGTCGTTGAGTTGTTTCGTTTTCGAGGAATCGTCTCGATTCCTGCTTTGTTTAGCGATAATATTGAGCTTCCGTCGACTGTCGTTCTTGGTCCTAAGTTGTCGTAAACTGGTTCTGCTTTGACAGGAGACAACGGGTCTTCGAGTAAAGAAGGAGTTGGCGCTGAAGACCAGCTTGGGATACGTGGCCTTCGTGGGATGGTGACGTATCCTTGGCGAGGTAAGACGACTGGAGCGACTGGAGAAAATGGCGACTGCGACCTTGAATACGGCAACGTTCCGAATCCATTGTAGACCGGACTGTGGAGCGGTGACTGATGACCGAAATGCATCGGAAGCCTATTGCTCGGATCCATTGCTGACACAGAACTTCCTGCTGGAGAAGCATTATGTCCCCTTCCAGGAAACGCAATCAAATCTGGAGGATACGTCTCATCCAGCTTATCTCTCATCCTCTGTGGTGTCGCTTCCACGCTTTCAGTGGACCTGTCATCATCAGCAATACTGTGAGCTGTAACAAATTTTAAAGATAAATATTTACCGAAATTGACCAAATTACCTATAATAGATCCATCGTCTAAGAGTTTTCTGTTTAATTCGGACATTTCCGTCCCAGCAGTAGGAGAAGCTTGAACTTCATATCGCCGAGGAGGTTTCTGCACAGGATTCACAGCTAACAAGCTTTTTTCTTGCTCAGTTGCTGCAATATGATGAGAAATATCACCGTTCGGTGAAACGCCGTTCACCGGAGACTTTTTCCCTTGAAGAATATTGTCTCTTTTTCGGCAAAAGCAACAGCACAATATGACGACGATTATGAGAAGGGCGATCATCCCAGTGGTGAGTCCTATGATGATCGGCCATGAGTCTCCAACATTGGCAGAACCGATGTAACCTCCCGATGAAGGTTTTACAATTAAGGTTATGTTCCTTTCGTCGACTCCACCAAAACTTTTGGCGACACAAGTGAACTCTCCTCTATCTTGAGGCTTCACTCTCGTCACAGTGACGTTGACCCAACGATTGACTTCTCCGCTGGATCTAACCATGTATTTCAAGTCACCGTATTTAGTTCGAGTGTTGTTTGAAATAATTCTTGAATTGTACACCCAGTATACTTCAGGCGAAGGGTTCCCAGCTACTCGACAGCTCAACGTAACTTCATCGCTGTCAGCGACCACAGTGGTCCCCATACCAGGAAACAAAATCTGAGGTTTACATGCAAAAGCATCCGATTCTATATCAATCCATGCCTTCTGCTCCAAACTCTGCGGCTCATGGCATGCAGTAGGTTGAGAATAAAGCTTGTGATTCACGACCCAATCTCTGAACGCTTTCAAATGGCAATCGCACCTCCACGGATTATTATGAAGCACCAAACTCCTTAAATTTGTCAGCTTTTCAACCACTGAAAGTTTCATATGAGACAAGCGGTTTCCATCTAATGTCAGAGTGTGCAAATTAGTCACGTTTACAAATGTCCTATAGCTTATATGCGATAATTGACAGTTGCTCATGTCAACTGTTTGAAGAAAAGTGAGATTGGTGAAGAGTCCATCTTCGAGCTTTTGAATGGGGTTTTTGTTCATGTAGAGAAGCCTCAGTCTATAATTGTCTCTAAAAGTGCCAGGGTGGAGACTGTGGATTTTGTTATCGGAAAGGTCGAGCTCGATTAAAATCTGGAGCCCTCGAAAAGCATCTTTGTGAATATCTTGGATTCCGCATTCTTTCAAAAATATCTTGTGGAGGTTTATCAAGCCGACAGATTTGAACGACTCGCTCGGCAAGTTGCGGATTTTGTTTCCGCTCAGGTCGAGGTGTTGGACTTCAGCGCTCAGTTCGCTAGGAATCGATGTCAAATCCGAATACGAGCATTCCGCCGTCTTCTTCCCAGAAACCCATTTGCACTTGCACCGAGCAATACAATGAGTCCAATCATTCAAACTGAGCGTTTCGCTCGTAAAAACCAACAAAGCAACAACACCAACAAAACCTGAAACATAAATCAAATTAAAACAAATCTTACTTAAGAGTTTACTAAAGACCCCAGGTTTTAGCTATCTCCGAACCTGTATGGTTGTACTCAAAATTTTTCTGTGAAAATTTTTTCATTTTTTTATTTTTTAAATTAAATGGCGATCAACTAGCTTGCTCCTAAAAAATATTTCGCTAGGAGAAAAACTAGAATAATCTTATTCTCCGATTTGCTCCCGAACTTATGAACCGATTTTCGATTTTTTGGTCTCGTTTTTTCTAATATTTTTTGAAGATACTTCTAATGGAGTCGAATTTGATTTTTTTTAATTTATACAAGAAATAAAATCAAAAATCTGGAAAAATATTTTTTTGGAGCACATTAGTAGTTCGGCATTTAAAAATCGACGAAATTAAAAAAAAAAATTGTTAAAAAATTTTGAGTAGAACCGGAGATAATCGGAGAATACTAAAACCGGTGCCTTTAATACACTCTTAATAAATAATTCTCACCACTAAAAGACATGGTAGACTCTTTTCAATCACTTCTTTACTGGAAAGTTGTTTTCATTATTTTTATCGACCTGAAATCAAACAAATTTTCAATTCACCATTTAATTCTCAACATGGATTATGTTTCTAATGTTTATATTTTGATTCTAGAGTTATTTTTCATTCAAATAACAGTCATTGGAAATTTTTTTAACATTTTATTGATTGTTCAAGAGGAAAAGCATTTTTTTTTTTCTGGACAATCAAGTCCAAACTCGGTGAGAATTTAGTCCAAATTGCAAAAGGTGCACGGTTTTATTTTATGATTTTATATTTTTTAGGACCAGGTAGTTCTAAATCCAAGTTTGCGGGAACCCCCTCCTTCGCTTCATCCGCTATTTTGAAAAAACTGGCCAAATTTGGAACTTTTTTTAGTTTTTGAGCTCTAGCGCAAAAACAATGCGTTTTAGCGACTTAACCACTAAGTAAAAAAAGAAAGATTATTAAATTTTCTATTCTTTTTACTTCGTGGTTAAGTCGCTAAAATGCACTGTTTGTGAGCTAGAGATCAAAAATTGGAAAAGGGAGACGTTGAGATACAAGAGTTGACTAAAAGGAACAATAGAGAGTAATTTACTACGTTGTGTATCGTGTAATTGGGTTGGTTAACTTGAAAGCAGATGTTTTCCTTATTGATTAAGATGAAGAAGGGAAACGGGGAAGCTTATGGACTTAAAAGCCATGCTGAATGCCTTGAATTAAGGACACCTGAGTCTCTCCTGTTATCACCTTTTAGCAAATAATTGTCGAGACTAGAGAAAGGGAGGGGGAAGGAGTCGAGAGGTATTTGATCTTTTTGTTTGAAAACGGGCAGAATCCGACAAGGTCAAAACGAGTCATTCAAGAGACTCTTACCACAAAAGGCGAAGGAATTTCTCGAAATTCAAAGACTTCGTGCTTCTTCCCAATCTGCCTATTTTCGTATTGGAATCGAAAAACCAGGATGAAGAAATCGTAAAGAAAAACATATTGAGAGTTAATAAAAGTCAATGGGACGCTACCTAAATGTTGGAAAGCGGAAAACATAAGCCCCAGATTTCACTATCACTACAAGCCATAAATCTATGAAATCGTACATCGAAAGGGTCATTCAAGCAGAAAGTGTCATCGACAAACGCTTACACAAAATGGACCAAAAACAAAGCTTTAACCATTTTTCAATTGTAATCTATTTCAATCAAATTTTATCTCGAAAGTTTAAAAAATCCATTTATCGTGGTCCAGAGGTGTTAGAAACCACAAAAAAAAATCAACTGAAAAATTAAAAGCGTCAAAAAAAGGGCTGACGGGGTTATATCGAAAATATTCAAGGATCGGCTAAACGGGTTGTCCGTTATTTGATTGAACTCTGCGAACAGGTGAATTCCAGTTAAATGCAATATGGCATCCCTTTTAACGGGTGAGAGGGCCGATTATCAATTAGGAATGAGGAGCATCTGACGGCTTAGCTTCGGCTTGGGGTCACTGTTAATTAACTGACGTTACTTTATCACAGAGGCTATAAATAATATCACAGACCATCTCAGGTCAGACTAAGATAAACCACTGTTTCAATTTTTTGAAAAACAATCATTTTTGTTCAACCAAAAATATGAACTCGATATTAAAAACTTACTTTCATTTAAGTCAGTGAAACGAGGTTTTCCACGACTTGGTGCAGTTAATAACTAATTGTCTTTTAGGTCCCAAACGTTTCTGAAACAAAGAAAAAAATTTTATAATTAAGATGAAGAAGCCAATGGATCCTAACCAAGGAGGTCCTATGCTCCTCTGAAATGTAATTTAAAGAATTGCACCCTCGTATCCCCAGGGGGGTGAGGCAAATACATCCATCCATAAGTGGCCACCACATCCATCGATAGGTGGCCTCTACATCCAACAATAGGTGGCCTCCACATCCATCAATAGGTGGCCTCCACATCCATCAATAGGTGGCCTCTACATCCATCCATAGGTGGCCACAACATCCATCAATAGGTCGCCACCACATCCATCAATAGGTCGCCGCCACATCCATCAATAGGTGGCCTCCACATCCATCAATAGGTGGCCTCCACATCCAACAATAGGTGGCCTCCACATCCATCAATAGGTGGCCTCCACATCCAACAATAAGTGGCCTCTACATCCAACAATAGGTGGCCTCCACATCCATCCATAGGTGGCCTCCACATCCATCCATAGGTGGCCTCCACATACATCAATAGGTGGCGTCAACATCCATCAATAGGTGACCTCTACATCCATCAATAGGTGGCCTCTACATCCATCAATAGGTGGCCTCTACATCCATTCATAGGAGGCCTCCACATCCATCAATAGGTGGCCGCTACATCCATTCATAGGTAGCCTCCACATCCATCAATAGGTGGCCTCCACAACCATTCATAGGTGGCCTCCACATCCATTCATAGGTGGCCTCCACATCCATTCATAGGTGGCCTCCACATCCATCAATAGGTGGCCTCCACATCCATTCATAGGTGGCCTCCACATCCATCAATAGGTGGCCTCTACATCCATCCATAGGTGGCCTCCCCATCCATCAATAGGTGGCCTCCACATCCATCAATAGGTGGCCTCCACATCCATCAATAGGTGGCCTCCACATCCATCAATAGGTGGCCTCCACATCCATTCATAGGTGGCCTCCACATCCATTCATAGGTGGCCTCCACATCCATCAATAGGTGGCCTCCACATCCATCAATAGGTGGCCTCTACATCCATCAATAGGTGGCCTCCACATCCATCCATAGGTGGCCTCCACATCCATCAATAGGTGGCCTCCACATCCATCAATAGGTGGCCTCCACATCCAACAATAGGTGGCCTCCACATCCAACAATAGGTGGCCTCCACATCCATCCATAGGTGGCCTCCACATCCATCCATAGGTGGCCTCCACATCCATCCATAGGTGGCCTCCACATCCATCCATAGGTGGCCTCCACATACATCAATAGGTGGCCTCCACATCCATCAATAGGTGACCTCTACATCCATCAATAGGTGGCCTCTACATCCATCAATAGGTGGCCTCTACATCCATTCATAGGAGGCCTCCACATCCATCAATAGGTGGCCTCCACATCCATTCATAGGTAGCCTCCACATCCATCAATAGGTGGCCTCCACATCCATTCATAGGTGGCCTCCACATCCATTCATAGGTGCCTCCACATCCATCAATAGGTGGCCTCTACATCCATTCATAGGTGGCCTCCACATCCATCAATAGGTGACCTCTACATCCATTCATAGGTGGCCTCCACATCCATCAATAGGTGACCTCTACATCCATTCATAGGTGGCCTCCACATCCATCCCCAGCGAAAATTTAAATTCACTTTAACTGGAAAATAAAGCTTTCAAAGAGTTCGAATTAAGCCAATATTAGTTTAAATCAAGTATTCAGTTTTGGTGGAAAACAACGCCCACGTTGATTATATAATACGCCATAACCCGATTATGTCTAGGTTGGGTTCATTAATTAATATCGGGCTCAAACATTAATATACGCATTTGCATTTTTTTCACCCCACCCTCCCCTCCAACTATTAACGTTTATTTACTTAATTGATTAACATTCTTTCCGGCCATTTCATTGAGTGACAGCGGAGTAATGGATGGATTAGGGTTTTAATATAAATTGAGTTTCCATGTTGCCTCGAGGTAGGTCACGAAGAGCAGGCAAATTTCTACATTATTTTTAAAAAAAACTTTCTCTCCATAATTACATTCGCTTTTTGATAGCTAATTTTGTGTAGGGACGTTTTTTTCCCCTTTATTATTATTATAGTGAGACTAAGACGTCAGAAACAAATAAGTTGGGTTTAATTTACAATGAGAATGTCAGGCTTTATCCGGAGGTTGGGTTTAGGTAGTGTCTCATTCCGGCCTGAGGTCCTCTGTTACGTGATACTCGGTTAATCTTGTTGCACTGCACGTTTCGCCTTGTATTAGCTAAGCCATACCTATCCGAGAACACCCTTTGAATTCCCCGGACGAGATTTTCCACCTGTGCAGCTAACCCCGTTGTTAATCTTTAAAAATTAATTTCCACTATAAAAACTAATATTGCGGTTTTTAACTATTTCTTTGACAAAAAATAATCCTTACAAAAAACAATCAGGGTAAAGGGTGCCTTTTACAGCAGCCGGAAAAAGTTATGATATCAACTCCCCCTTCTGAAAAACGCTTATTTTATTTATTCGTTAGTTTGACTGGTTTCTGAGGTTTTGCTCGATTTAGGTGTAATGGGTGCTTTGGATGGTTTGGGCAGTTATGGAGGGGTTGGAAGTTGGGCGATTTTGGCATTTTTGGTGGTTTGGGTGATTTTGGTGGTTTCGGTGATTTTAGTAATTTCGGTGGTTTCGGTGTTTTATTTTGGTGGTTTAGGCGATTTTGGTGGTTTGGGGGTGATTTTGGATGATTTTGGTGGTTTTCGGTGATTTTGGTGTTTTGGGAGATTTTGGTGGTTTTGGGTGATTTGGTGGTTAGGAGATTTTGGTGGTTTGGGGGGTGATTTTGATGGTTTTGGTGTATTGGGAGATTTTGATGGTATGGGGTGGTTTGGGGTGATTTTCGGTGATTTCGGGTGATTTAGGTAGTTGGGAGATTTTGATGGTATGGGGTGGTTTTTGGTGGTTTGGGGTGATTTTGGGTGATTTCGGTGGTTTTGGATAATTTTGGTGGTTGTGGTGATTTCGTGATTCGGGGTGATATTGGTGGTTTTTGGTGATTTTGGTGGTTTGGGTGATTTTGGTGGTTTGGGGGGTGACTTTGATGGTTTTGGTGTATTGGGAGATTTGATGGTATGGGGTGGTTTGGGGTGGTTTTCGGTGGTTTTGGGTGATTTAGGTAGTTGGGAGATTTTGGTGGTTTGGGGTGATTTTTGGTGGTTTGGGGTGATATTGGTGGTTTTGGGTGATGTTGGTGTTTTTGGTGGTTTGGTTTATTTTGGTGGTTTGGGGTGATTTTGGTGATTTGGGTGGTTTTGGTGATTTAAGTAACATTTCGATAAAAATCGAGACGACAGAGAAGATAAAGAAAAATATTTTCTAATTAGAATGATTAGAATAATTAGAAGGAAAGTTTATATAATCAACAGTTCCTTGGGTACAAAAGTGGTAAATTTGAACATTTTGTTTCGTGGGAACTGGGTTAAAACAATAACAATAATTCATAGCATGCACATTTTCATTTAAATTCCCATCTCGGTTATTTACTTAGCGGAAGGGAAAATTCAAAAGTCATTTTGTGTACGAACGTTAATTTTAAGCAGAGCAATCGAAATGGCCCTACTTAAAATCTACCGAGTTTTCCAAGGATTATTAATTATACACTAGACAAAAGGGGATGTCTTTTTTTTTTTTTTTTTTTTGCGTTGGCATTTCCATCATATATTGATACAAGGTTATTTTGAAACTTGACCTTAAGACCTTGATCCATTTCGGACAAAAGGTTGAAAGTTTTTCCTATTCATAATTATTATTTTTGGCTAACTGGTAGATGTGGAGAAGGAATTTTCGAAAAGTTAAGGCCTACAAGAACTTTTTATTCTGAAAAGGACTAATTTGAAGGAAAATGATATTAGATAATTTTTTTTATATTTGATTTTTTGGGTGGTGGGTTAAGCATTCAGATTATAATGATAGAGCTTCATAACCTGACCACTAGTGGGTCCAAGTGGTATAGGAAATCCCATGGAGAATTCACAGTTTTTGGTTTAGTTTGAATTCTATTGAAATTTAACGCCTAATTGTTTTTATGCTTCTAAAATACAATTCTGATATTTTCCCATCACCTTTCCTACCCTCAAAAAATATTAAGAAAGGTTAAGGATTTATGTTAGTAAAAAAAAAGTTATCTTTTGTTTTCGATACCTTGTTTTAAGGGTAAAAACATTTTTATTTATGCGAAGGAAAACTCGACATTTAGGTTGGCGTTCCTTTCTTGAAGATCACTTTGTGCCCCTTCGGTCGAACCCCTCCCTTCTCTTTTTCGAAGGGAACCCCCTTATTCGACATTCTTCTTGATTTAGAGAACTCAAGCCTTGCGGAAGGCTTGAATAAAACAAAGAACATTTTGTGGGGAAAAATATTAGGTAAGTTTTCTCGGTCGTAGGGTGAGAAGGGAGGGGGAGGGGGTGAGTGTTACGTTGTATATTTATGCGCCTTTGGGCTGTCTCAGTGGGACCGAAAAGGCGGCCCTCAGACGACGGAAATCCAAACAGATTTACCTCATTCAACCCTCACTCTCGGAATATTTCTTTTTTCCTCCCCTCCTTTCTTACTTTCACTATCACGTCCCCCACGCACAACCTCCCCAAATCGAATCAACCCGATTTCACCCTTTTTATCCAACGAAGGCTAATCACTGAAGAATACACGCAGCGAATGAAGGATCGATTCACCCCACCAGAGTAATCAATCATTAATTAGCAGCATAGGAATGGAGAAGTTTGCCTTAACTTAGTCTCAAGCTTTCCCTTCTCGATAAATCAGGATAGTTGCTCACAAAAAATTTATGAATTTTACTTAAAACTAATAAGCCTTTTAAATTACAAAAAAAGGTAATTATAGCTTCAAAAGCAGCAATTTTTTTTATATTTATGAAAAAGTTTGAACGTCTTTCTTTGCTTTTTCAATACACTTCTGCGGTGCACTATTGGTAAATTCCTGCGGTGCACGGTTTGTACACTCCTGCGGTGCACGGTTTGTACACTCCTGCGGTGCACGGTTTATACACTCCTGCGGTGCACGGTTTGTACACTCCTGCGGTGCACGATTTGTACACTCCTGCGGTGCACGACTTGTACACTCCTGCGTACACCCCTGCGGTACACGATTTGTACACCCCTGCGGTGCACGATTTGTACACCCCTGCGGTGCACGATTTGTACACCCCTGCGGTGCACGATTTGTACACCCCTGCGTGCACGATTTGACACCCCTGCGGGCAGATTTGTACACCCCTGCGGTGCACGATTTGTACACCCCTGCGGTGCACGATTTGTACACCCCTGCGGTGCACGATTTGTACACCCCTGCGGTGCACGATTTGTACGCCCCTGCGGTGCACGATTTGTACGCCCCTGCGGTGCACGGTTTGTACGCTCCTGCGGTGTACGGTTTATACGCTCCTGCGGTGCACGGTTTGTACACTCCTGCGGTGCACGGTTTGTACACTCCTGCGGTGCACGGTTTATACACTCCTGCGGTGCACGGTTTGTACACTCCTGCGGTGCACGACTTGTACACTCCTGCGTACACCCCTGCGGTACACGATTTGTACACCCCTGCGGTGCACGATTTGTACACCCCTGCGGTGCACGATTTGTACACTCCTGCGGTGCACGATTTGTACACCCCTGCGGTGCACGATTTGTACACCCCTGCGGTGCACGATTTGTACACCCCTGCGGTGCACGATTTGTACACCCCTGCGGTGCACGATTTGTACACCCCTGCGGTGCACGATTTGTACACCCCTGCGGTGCACGATTTGTACACTCCTGCGGTGCACGATTGGATGTCCCCCTGACACTCCAGAATGTTTTAAAGATGTAGGTGATCTAAAAAATGAAACATTGATAGTATTTTTATTGATTCAATTGCTGACAAGTGACATAAGGAGTTTTCCAACCCTCGAGACCGAACATAAAGTAACTTTTCCAATAAATGATAATCCAGTGGCCGGACAAGCTCAAATATATTTTTCACCCGGCGCGAAATAGATTTTCTTCTCCTCCGGAAGAAAGTTTTATTCACTCTCATTCTACCTTTCTTTCCGAGAAGCTTCTTCTTTTACCTAATACTTTCCTCGACGGAAATGATTTTTGGGGGTTGGGCGACAAAAAGGTGGAGCTTTATTTGCATACCAAAACGTCTTTTACAGTTAGATACAGTATAATAAATGTATTTGTGCGCCTTTTTCCAGGGAGGGAACGTTTTTAGGTATTTTATACTATCAATAATATCTATTGTGAAATTCGAAAAATGACATTTTCAAGATAATATGTTGAACTTTATTTGGGCAAATTTTCATAGAGATCGGACCAGAATTGCGGCCGTAATAGCCAAACTATGTCCTTTGAGGTAGATTTCTGTCGAGTCTATTATGCCGAAGGGGAATTTGAGGGGTGTACGTTGAAAGTCGATAGGGGGAAGAGGTTTGTGTCACTGGAACACCTTACCGACCGCATCCCCATTCTCGTTTTAAGAGGCGATAAATCTGACGTCTCCCTCCGCCAGCGCGACGTCGAAAATAGAGAGGAGAACGAGTGGGGAAGACACTAGAGCGTTATAACCCTGAAAGACATCACCTGGAATCCTCTCCAAAGGAAATGCCGTACTATCGGCCGTAAAATGGTAACTACCTAAATCAACCCCCACACCAAAAAGGTTGATTACGCTGTAAAAACGATTTACATTTTCTATTCACTTTGATGAGCAATTTCGAAGGCGATGAAAGCTTTTTTGAGCTCCTATTTTCCTCCAATTAATTGAAGATTAAATTGCAACGTTTAACGAATAAACCGAGCCTTCGAGTTCATAAGAAGAAAACCTCCTATTTGAATCAATAGTCCAAAATTGAAAACGGTGCACTCTTTTATTTTATGAATTCATCTTGTTTTGGACCATAAGGGTATTCTAAATCCAAGGTTGCGCTCTCCGTCTGCCATTTTGAAAAAACCGGCCAAAGGAACTTTTTCAGTTTTTGGGCTCTAGCGCAAAAACAATCCATTTTAGCGACTTAACAGCTAAGTAAAAAAAGAAAGATTATTAAATTCTCCATTCTTTTTACTTCGTAGTTAAGTCGCTAAAATGAATTGTTTTTGCGCTAGAGATAAAAAACTGAAAAGTGCCAAATTTGGCCGGTTTTTCAAAATGGCGGACGAAAAAAGGGGGTGACGCAAACTTGGATTAAGTACTAATGGTCCTAAACAATATAAAATCAAAAAAATCACAATTTGCAATGTGGGGCCCTTTTTAACCTAATTCCTCTGGACTATTGGGAGGTAAACTTTTTTTATTGAAACCTCAGAGATACAAGCTCTAGTCCACATTTCTTTTACAGCTTTCAGCTTTTATATTCCGCCAAGATTAATCACAGTTTATTTTCATTTTTTAATTAGTATTCTTCCCTGGAGGTTAAATTTCCTATAATTGGCGTATTAAATCTGAGAAAAAGTTTTTGAGGTAAAAAATGTTTAACAGGCTAATTTGGAAAACTAAATTGTCGGGTCTTAACTTTTAATAAGGTGGAGTAAGTAAGCCATTGGGAGATTTTAGCTCCCCCCCAGCATCCTGAATCACCCCATCCTCAACCGACTGATATTAACAACCAAAAGGGTTCTTTCTTTGTAAAAAGCCTCTCTGTTCGATTCAGTCCACTTGATTTAACTCCAATTATAATTTACCCCTTTCGATTATTGGCCCCCGCAGATACTCTTCCATCCGCTACCCCCTCCCACCTCACCGACTGGCTTCTCCACGGCCCACGACGACGCCGTCTTCGCCGATTCTCCCTCTGCGGCACCCCAATAAGCATATTTTCACGTACACTAGAACGATTTTCACCCTTTCCAGGAATTTAAATGGGGTCAATCCCCCCGGACTTATTCAATGGTTTTTTTTTAATAATAAACTAACTTGGGCTGAATATTGACTATGCAATCTTCTCGATGTCCTCCACCGGAAAGCTAAAATGTGAATTTTAAAAAATTTGCAAATTCGATATATATATTGGAGGAGGTATCTCCCCCTCCTCGAACACACGATAATTAATGATAAACATCAAACTATGAACCATCTCAGAATAAGGCACACGCGATTCGCTACGCGAGACACCCTAGGCTCTCTGGCTTTACAAGGCCAAGTGTCCCTCGAGAGAGCAGAAAGAAGACTGTCCGTATCGGGGCGGGCACCCTAGTCCCCCAGTCCTTCTCTCTCTCTGCTCTCGGTGAATCACTGAGGATCAGTTAGATAGTAGCGATAGCTGCTCCTGACTCTGTGATAGTCGTTTACCTCCTGACTCTGTAATAGTCGTTTACCTGATTCCACATATATTATGTAAAATTGCACGGGAAATACAATGGAATTAATTAAAAAATTCTAAGACCAATAATTTTCGAGTTATCGCCAAAAAAGAGCATTTGGACCTAAGTAAACTACCCCAGGAAAAATTTTCTCGTCAAAAATAACATTATATTCGAACTCAGCACCCCAAAAAACATGAATTTTTCAAATTTGATCAAGATTAAAAAATAATTTTAGTAAGGGGGCAAAAATGACCAAAATCTGGAAGCCTTTCGAACACGAAAGGTCAGACAAGAGGTCAAAGTTCATAAAAAAAAGAATTTCTTAAGTAATCTTTGAAAATAAACCCGTTTGTCTCAAAGGTTGGGTACCAAGCAACTAATTTCCAAAACGGTTTCCCTGAGGTGGTTTTGAGCTTATTAAGCCAATTTTACCTCACGGATTTCTTTTATTTTATTTTGTTCTTTATCTAAAAAGAGATTTCTTTTCCCTGTTTCTTTCTTGGGATGAAAAACACGTTTCTTTTTCTCCCTCAATTCATTATGCATAATTCTCTAAAGGTACTCCTTAATAATTATTTCTTGAAAGTTCAATTTCGTAACAATAAATTCCTAAATTAAAAAGATTTAATAATGAAACCATAATTTATTTATACATTCTCAATAGTAATGAGCGTCTGCTAGGTAAGCAAGAGGTCGTAGGTTCGAATCCCACTAGAAGCCCAAATTTTTTTTCTTCACGAAATAATCAAGGAATTGCACAAAGAATGGAGATTTTCGAGTCGATTAGTTTATAATTAATATTAATGGCGTTCGAGGGAGAAAAGGAGTAAGGGTTTTATTAGCGGTAGTAGAGGGAGGGGGAGGAAGATTAAAATGTTTAACATGCAATTAGGGCCCACATTCAACAAGGGCAATATTAAACCCAAGATGGATTTCTTAATGAAACTGGATTGAAGAGACTAATTGAAAGTGAAACTCTCATATAAAGTTAGTCGTGTGACCTGCAATGTTTAATGGCGAATGCCAAGTTTAACGAACGCCCCTCGCCACTATCGCGCCAATCAGCCAACGATAACTTGCCGAACATCACTCGATAGAGTTGAAATAGTTCCCTCTCTTACATTTTAATCGTCCAATTTTAATCCTTGTACTGTGTCGTATAAATGTATAGCACAGGCACATCAAACTAGGGTCAAGGACCCTATTGAGTACAACAAGGCATTTAAAATCTGTCTTAAAAGTGTCTTTTTTTGTTAAATAAAGGTTCAAATTAGGCCAAAAAGGGTCTTTTCTTGTCAATAAAGTCAAAATCTGTCTTAAAAGTGTCTTTTTTTGTCAAATAAAGGTTCAAATTAGGCCAAATAGGGTCTTTTCTTGTCAATAAGGTCAAAATCTTGCTGAAAAGTGTTTTTCCTAGTCATATGGGGTCCGAATCTGTCTGAAAAGGGTCTCTTCTTGTCGAAAAGGACAAAATCTGTCTTAAAAGTGTGATTTCTTGTCAAACATAAACGGTCAAAATCTGGCAGAAATAGGTCTTTCCTTGTCAAAAAGGTTAAAATTTAACAGAAGAGGGTATTTTTTTTTTATCAAAAAAGGTTCAAATTCTGGTTGAATAGTGTATTTTTTTGATAAAAAACGGCCGAAATCTGTCTAAAGTGTTTCCTTGTCTAAAAAGGGTCAAAAACTGGCTGAAAAGGGTCTTTTCTTGTCCAAAACGGTCAAAATCTGGCTGAAAAGGGTCTTTTCTTGTCCAAAAAGGTCAAAATCTGGCTGAAGAGGGTCTGGTCTTGTCCAAAAGGTCACAATCTGGCTGAAAAGGGTCTTTTCTTGTCCAAAACGGTCAAAATCTGGCTGAAAAGGGTCTTGTCTTGTCTAAAAGTTCAAAATTTGGCT
The DNA here is from genome assembly GCA_018703685.1 of Orius laevigatus. Classification (NCBI taxonomy): domain Eukaryota; kingdom Metazoa; phylum Arthropoda; class Insecta; order Hemiptera; family Anthocoridae; genus Orius; species Orius laevigatus. The sequence goes on along the minus strand of JAGWEN010000638.1, from coordinate 39,940 downwards.
GAAAAGGATCTTTTCTTGTCCAAAACGGTCAAAAACTGGCTGAAAAGGGTCTTTTCTTGTCCAAAACGGTCAAAATCTGGCTGAAAAGGGGTCATTTCTTGTTTATTCAGGTCAGAATCTGGCTGAAAAGGCCCTTTTCTTGTCCAAAACGGTCAAAATCTGGCTGAAAAGGGCCTTTTCTTGTCCAAATAGGTCAAAATCTGGCTGAAAAGGGTCTTTTCTTGTCCAAATAGGTCAAAATCTGGCTGAAAAGGGGTCATTTCTTGTTTATGCAGGTCAAAATCTGGCTGAAAAGGGTCTTTTCTTGTCCAAAACGGTCAAAATCTGGCTGAAAAGGGCCTTTTCTTGTCCAAATAGGTCAAAATCAGGCAGAAAAGGGCCTTTTCTTGTCCAAATAGGTCAAAATCTGGCTGAAAAGGGTCTTGTCTAAAAGTTCAAAATCTGGCTGAAAAGGGTCTTTTCTTGTCCAAAACAGTCAAAATCTGGCTGAAAAGAGTCTTTTCTTATCCAAAAGGTCAAAATCTGGCTGAAAAGGGTCTTTTCTTGTCCAAAAGGTCAAAATCAGGCTGAAAAGGTTCTTTTGTTATCCAGAAGGTCAAAAAATGGCTGAAAAGAGTCTTTTCTTGTCCAAAAGGTCAAAATCTGGCTGAAAAGGGTCTTTTGTTATCCAAAAGGTTAAAATCTGGCTGAAAAGGGTCTTTTCTTGTCCAAAACGGTCAAAATCTGGCTGAAAAGGGTCTTTTCTTGTCCAAAACGGTCAAAATCTGGCTGAAAAGGGTCTTTTCTTGTCCAAAAGGTCAAAATCTGGCTGAAAAGGGTCTTTTGTTATCCAAAATTTGGCTGAAAAGGGTCTTTTCTTGTCCAAAACAGTCAAAATCTGGCTGAAAGAGTCTTTTCTTGTCCAAAACGGCCAAAATCTGGCTGAAAAGGGTCTTTTCTTGTCCAAAACAGTCAAAATCTGGCTGAAAAGAGTCTTTTCTTGTCCAAAACAGTCAAAATCTGGCTGAAAAGGGTCTTTTCTTGTCCAAAACAGTCAAAATCTGGCTGAAAAGAGTCTTTTCTTGTCCAAAAGGTCAAAATCTGGCTGAAAAGGGTCTTTTGTTATCCAAAATTTGGCTGAAAAGGGTCTTTTCTTGTCCAAAACAGTCAAAATCTGGCTGAAAAGAGTCTTTTCTTGTCCAAAACGGCCAAAATCTGGCTGAAAAGGGTCTTTTCTTGTCCAAAAGGTCAAAATCTGGCTGAAAAGGTTCTTTTGTTATCCAGAAGGTCAAAATCTGGCTGAAAAGAGTCTTTTCTTGTCCAAAAGGTCAAAATCTTGCTGAAAAGGGTCTTTTGTTATCCAAAAGGTTATAATCTGGCTGAAAAGGGTCTTTTCTTGTCCAAAACAGTCAAAATCTGGCTGAAAAGAGTCTTTTCTTGTCCAAATAAGGTCGAAATCTAGGCTTTGTTTTCCCAGAAATGCGTAAAAAGGTATCATCGCTCGTCAAAAATCTTTGATAGTGCGTAAAATTACGCATAATGCGTGCCATGTGGTCACCCCCCCAAACATACTTAAAGAAAAAAAAATCTATTTTATTTAATTTTTAATAAGTTTTTTAAATCTTCATTTAAAAATGCAATGCAAATCAAGAGGAAAGTGGAAATTTTTTAAAATCCGTTTCCTAAACCCAATTTGCATTTACAAATTAAGGAATAGAATAAGACGGAATCGAAGGAAAAAGAAGAAAAAAAGCGACGAGTTTTGGTTGTGTCCAATTAGGAGGTTTGGAGAGAAATCATTTATCTAAGGATCACCCTGGACAACAGATAATATTATTATATACTTTGTATTCAACAAGACGAGTCCGGTGACAAATGACCACGGTGAAAGAGAGTTCCACCACGTTTTACACACCTTTCTCACTTACGCATAATTTTATTTCGTAGAGAAAGACGGTGGAAGGGGATGAGTGGGGGAGGTCGAGGGAAAAAGACGAGTCGCACATACAAAATAAGTCCTTTCCCTTCGATAACCCATCCTCCAGACCTTCTCTAAATTAAAATAGCTACCGTATTATATTTCGCCTTTTGGAACGCGAAAATCTTGTACGAGACCTGTCTAGTAAAAAGGGACGAACGTGCTTTCAAGTTTAAACAAATTTCAAAAATCGCCTAAATACACCAATTAATTTCAGGTAATCACAATTTGGAGGAGGAATCTCAAAAATTGGAAATTTAAAAAGTGGGATTTGGCAGGGCAAACTAGAACTTTTCAGGAGAGGGTTGAAGTTGATACTTATCAACAGTATATGAAAAAAATTTTCTTTTAATAAAAATAAATACTTGCACTGAAATTAAAAATATGGGACCTCTTGGAAAATGAGTAGAAATGGTTAAATATTATAAGTTTAAAAAAACAAAAATGAATTTTTTGAATACCGACTTTTCTATAGAACTATACATTGGCAGGGCGGAACTCTGCCGTGTTCCTAGCCCAACCCTTGAAAAATTATTCCGCCGAAAGTTGAATTTTTTACACGAATAGTTGAAAACAGGTCCTATTTAGAAGGGGGACGTGACAGGTACCATTGATACTGACAAAAGCGTTCCAAGGATCGTTTTGGGACTGATTTATGTGAAAGGTTCTAACTTAGAACCCGCACATATGTCTTCAATTTGAGTTTTAAGCAGTCCTGTGACAAACACAATCGTAAAGGGTCTTAAAAACCAGATGTAGGCATTTGAAACTTTCCATTCGAATTCCAAAGTTTAGGGTTCAACCGCTTTTTTAGGTTCCCTCAACAAGTGAGATTAAAATTCAAAAAGGACAAAATAATGTGGTAAATTATTTAAAAAAAAATTACGGATTACTGGAAATTTGGTAAAAATTAACAACTCTTAATTGAGGGAGGGTATTTTTTGACCGCAAAGGTTCGGAATTAAAAATTCAAATTTCAGCCCTTCAGTGGACTGTATTGATTTGACCCTCCATTTCTCAAATATGTGACAAGTCCGAACCAATCCGATTTTTTTTTATTTTTGGATCTTTTCTGATAAACCTGATACTATTTTTGGTTTTTTGATTCTTCCCTATTAAAGAAACATTTTAAAATATTAAGGTAATCAGTTGGTGTGACAGATTATCTCGTCATAAATATACCTGACAGCTCCTGTCATGACATCATCGAATAAGAATTTTGATAATAAATTTTATAATTAACAATTATTTACACATAAAAAAATGTCTTTTGTTTCCATAATAAAAGGGCTTTTTGTTATAAATATGGCTTATTAAAATTGTTCATAGTGGTTTGATTATAAACGAAATTAAAAGGAATAAACGAGGAAAATAAAAATATAGGAAAAGCTATAAAATGGTTAGAGCGTGACCCTGCTCCCGACCGCAACTTTTCCGCTCCATTAATTCAAATCGGACCGAAAAACAGTGAAGCTTATTCCAACGTTCCATCAAATATTTCCCCTATTTGAATACCAATAAGCAGAATTATTTGAAATAACCATCTTTCAAGCCTCAACCACACAAACCCTCAAAAACATTCCACGCTTTTAAACTCGTGCCCGCACCGGAATGCTCCGACCTCGGCGGGGGAAAATTATCGAACATTATAAAATTATAATTATATCTAAAGTTTATCTAAATGGATCGAGAAACGTCAAATCACTAAGTATGATGAACATAATTCATAATTTGTGTCCACAAGGATAGAACAACCTACAAAAGTGCTGCCCTCTATATCCATCCTTAGGTGACCTCTACATCCATCCATAGGTGGCCTCCACATCCATCAATAGGTGGCCTCTACATCCATTCATAGGTGGCCTCCACATCCATCAATAGGTGACCTCTACATCCATCCATAGGTGGCCTCCACATCCATCAATAGGTGGCCTCCACATCCATCAATAGGTGGCCTCCACATCCATCAATAGGTGGCCTCCACATCCATCAATAGGTGGCCTCCACATCCATCAATAGGTGGCCTCCACATCCATCAATAGGTGGCCTCAACATCCATTCATAGGTGGCCTCCACATCCATCAATAGGTGGCCTCCACATCCATCAATAGGTGGCCTCCACATCCATCAATAGGTGGCCTCTACATCCATTCATAGGTGGCCTCTACATCCATTCATAGGTGGCCTCCACATCCATCAATAGGTGACCTCCACATCCATCAATAGGTGGCCTCCACATCCATCAATAGGTGGCCTCCACATCCATCAATAGGTGGCCTCTACATCCATTCATAGGTGGCCTCCACATCCATCAATAGGTGGTCTTCTACATCCATTCTTAGGTAAGGCTTATGTATATCCATTCATAAGTGGCCTCCACATCCATCCATAGGTGGCCTCCACATCCATCCATAGGTGGCCTCCACATCCATCCATAGGTGGCCTCCACATCCATCCATAGGTGGCCTCCACATCCATCAATAGGTGGCCTCCACATCCATCAATAGGTGGCCTCCACATCCATCCATAGGTGGCCTCCACATCCATCCATAGGTGGCCTCCACATCCATCAATAGGTGGCCTCCACATCCATCAATAGGTGGCCTCTACATCCATCCATAGGTGGCCTCCACATCCATCAATAGGTGGCCTCCACATCCATCCATAGGTGGCCTCCACATCCATCCATAGGTGGCCTCCACATCCATCAATAGGTGGCCTCCACATCCATCCATAGGTGGCCTCCACATCCATCCATAGGTGGCCTCCACATCCATCAATAGGTGGCCTCCACATCCATCCATAGGTGGCCTCCACATCCATCAATAGGTGGCCTCCACATCCATCCATAGGTGGCCTCCACATCCATCCATAGGTGGCCTCCACAACCATAAAATCAACTCGCTAAATTAATGTCCATTTGTTTTAAAGAGAGCGGTCAAAATGGTGGTCCTCATGAAGACACCTCATAGATATAAATTAATTTCCTCATTTAAAAACCCTCATGCTTTTCCCTCATTAAAATTTTCCGAGCAAAAACCAACGTTCGTCAATTCGACCTATCTCGATTTGCCTTTTTGCAGGTTGGTAAATATTTTTTTAAAATTAGGTTTTTCCCGCACTCGTGATACGTAGCTAATTATAAAGCGCAACTCTAATTTCAGTTATGTACCATCCAAACATTGGAAACAGGGGCTTTTAAAAGGTTTTTTGTTTTTAAATGACTTTCAGCTGATTTCCAAAAGGAAGCTATTGCGGCCGGTGCGATGGTAGCTCCGGACCTAGAGATTCGTGATAAGGGCGCTCTGGGAATCATGAAAATATATTCTGTATTTTCATGCTTTTCATCGAACTCAAATCAAAATTAAAACTTTTCATCTTTTTTAATTAAAAAGCATCAAAAACAAAAAGGGATCCCTAACTCGAAGTTGGGACCGAACCAGGGAGTGTAAATCTTCTGGAACAACGGGACACCGGCCAGCCACTTCTATAGACATAATTTAATTGGTGAAAATTGCGGCTTAAGGGGCCTTGTAGCGCCTGTCTCACTATCTCAGCGAGGGCGTGGCAACCCGCATAACAGGATCCCTCATGTCTTTGATTCGTTTAAAAACCCGCCAGATTCTAAACTTATTGAAAAAGTATTTCAATGATTACTAAAGATTGAATCAGCCGAATCGATTTAAAATTTGCACACCTATCTTTTTCAGTATGAGGAGCGCCTTAAACTAAAAGAAGTCCGGTCCAGATCGTATCATTTTTCTATGAGCTATCATTGAAAAACTGTTTTCACTGTACAGAATTTTCTTTGTGTTTTATAGAGAATTTATAGAGAATTCAGATTATAGGTTGATATAACATTGAAATGGAAATAGTAATGCGGGAAACCCCAGAATATCGGGAAAAACCACTTAAGCTAATTAATATATTTTATATAAAATTTACAAGTCGAAAAATGAATGCCAAGTCTGGAGTGTCCAGAGCGAAACCATGTCGAGTTAATGGACTCGGACGGAAAATGTCACTATTAGTGATGATGCTGTTAAAAACGATGACCAGTTGACAAGCGAAATAGTGTTAGGTGTAGGGTTTTGGAAGCCATCTGTTGAGTTATGGACAAACAGAATTAATCGAATAATACGTCAAAGGGAGAAGTAGGTCTTACCGGTGTGTCAAACCTGAGGGTTTCATTGCTCTTCGGTTTAACAGCATTAGTGGCCCTGGAGCTAATCGAGTTACTAGTTAAGACCAATTAAATTATTACTAGGACTAGGTTTCGGCGGTTCTAAAGGGGCGAAGGGTGAAAGTGTATTGCGAGGAAGTTATATCAGTCTTAGTTTAATTAATGACCTAGTAAGACAGAAGAGGGATCTAGATAGCTATGATTTGTGATAATTAGGGATCATTAAGTTAATGCGGGGACTAATCCGCAGTTAGCGTGGCTCTCTCTTTATCATCATGTAGTGTTTTATATGGGATTAGGAAGGGACACCATCTGGAAACTACTTTTTCCAATTCTATGTTATAAATTAAAATTGCCTTAACTTGTTACGAAAACCTGTACGTTAAGTTTCGAAGATTCAGAACTGATAAGTTGAACAAGAAAAAGAGTTCCAGCCAAGTTTTTTTTTCCCTCCTACTTCAACCTTTTTCCTATACTTTATCTCACTTCCAATTGATAGTAAATAAATCATACGGGGGGTAAGAAAAGGGGCTAAATATTGACCTCGTGGTGTAGAAAAAGGCATAAGTCTCTCTCTATCCGGCTGTTTTTGGCAAAGAGAGACGCACTACGTATAATAAAATAAAATATTTAGAAAAATATACTTCGAATTCTTCAAATGTTAACAATATAGAATTTTAAAGATTATGAAACAATGAAAAGCGAGAAAAGCAATTTTCTTTGATTTAATTCATTTTATCATACAAGTAAGCAGAAGAACTTTAATATTTGTTCACGTTTTATTTGCGTTATGTAATGGTATCATGAATCCTAGCTTATTTAATTAGTTATAAGTTTATCTTTCGTTTTGCCAGAGTTATAATTAAAACCTTTTTTGTGCGATAATGGTTGAAAAGTAAAGTACGTAGCGGAAAAAAAAGTATAAATGAGATGCAATAATTTGTAACTCCCAATTATGGAAAACAAGGGCGCACCAAATAAGGGAATTGGTGTCAACGGAGGTGTTGACAGTAAACAAAGCGAATGTGGTTCGTTAGTCATCAAAATTTTCGCGGAATTAGCAAACATTTTCGATCTTTGGTCTTGAAGGTAGGAGCGAATAGTAGGTTTAAAAATAATAAATTATGAACTTAAAGGAATTAATTTTTGAACATCGATATCTCCTGAACGGCTGGACCGATTTTGGCTTTTGAAAGCTCATTAGACGCGGAATTTAATAATCTTTACTTTTTAACTTAGCGGTTAAGTCGCTAAAATGCATTGTTTTTGCGCTAGAGATAAACAACTGAAAAAAAGTTCCAATCGTAGGTTTGAAAATAATAAAACATTTTGAACTTAAGGGAATTAATTTTTTGAACATCGATATCTCCTGAACGGCTGGACCGATTTTGGCTTTTGAAAGCTCATTAGACGCGGAATTTAATAATCTTTCCTTTTTAACTTAGCGGTTAAGTCGCTACAATGCATGGTTTTTGCGCTAGAGATAAACAACTGAAAAAAGTTCCAATCGTAGGTTTGAAAATAATAAAACATTTTGAACTTAAGGGAATTAATTTTTGAACATCGATATCTCCTGAACGGCTGGACCGATTTTGGCTTTTGAAAGCTCATTAGACGCGGAATTTAATAATCTTTCCTTTTTAACTTAGCGGTTAAGTCGCTAAAATGCATGGTTTTTGCGCTAGAGATAAACAACTGAAAAAAGTTCCAATCGTAGATTTGAAAACAATAAAACATTTTGAACTTAAGGGAATTAATTTTTGAACATCGATATCTCCTGAACGGCTGGACCGATTTTGACTTTTGAAAGCTCATTAGACGAGGAATTTAATAATCTTTCCTTTTTAACTTAACGGTTAAGTCGCTAAAATGCATGGTTTTTGCGCTAGAGATAAAAAAACTGAAAAAAGTTCTAAAGGCCAGTTTTTTCAAATGGCGGACGAAGCAAAGGAGGGGGGTAGCGCAAACTTGGATTTAGAATACCCTTGTGGTCCTAAACAAGATGAAATCATAAAATAAAATAGTAAAGTTGGAAAAATTTCAAAGCACTTTGATGGTGGGAACCCTCTAGTCCACTCATATCCAATGACCTCACATTTCGTGTATTTCCCATCTCTTTACTAGGGGAGGGAGGCAATAAGTGCTACCTTTAGTGAGGTCAAACGCTTCGTAATTTTGCACCAATTTTGTCCATCAAACAAAAAATTGTATTCAGGAAAAAGATTCCGAAAAGTACGGAGAGAAGATGGCAAACATTTCGGCGACAGTAGGAGTGTAGTGACCTTGACAAACGACAGCTGCAACGTTAAAACCCTCCGCCCTATTCCATTATTGTTGATAAACCCTCGTTTTTCGTATAAAATAATTACTTAACAGAGGTCCACCTTGAAATACGAGAACGTTCGCAAACTTTCCCACGTCCCTTGAACAAAACAGAATTCAGTTGGGCGAAATTATGATCCAAGACATTTTTTTTTTCCTTTTTACTTCCCTTTTTGCCTTAATAGGGGACCCCACACAGGTAGTCCCTAGATGAGTTTTTGTGATTCCGACCAAAATACCTCTTGAATCCCTTCAACTGTTTCTAACTAATAAAATGTTTCAGGACCAAAACACAAAATTATCCTGAAAACATCGTTTTTTGAAGAAAATTCGACTTATTGATTTTGAGTTTTTTTGACGAAAAATTGACTCTTGAAACCTTCATTTTGAGGTTTTTGACGAAAAATTTTTTCGTCATTTTTATCGAAAGGTTTTCGCTTTCAAAAATTTTCCATTTCCCCTCATTAAACATTCACAAAACTAGGAAACAATACAGAATATAAATTTAGAAAACATGCACCTCATTAACAATTTCCATCGATCATTCATTAAAAATTAAGTTAACATAAACAACGTGATGAAGAAAATTGGCAGAACGTCAGTTTTGAAGCAGAAAATGTCTGACAGATGCTTTGTTTACGTCATCAATAAAATAATTAAAGGAGAAAAAAAGAGTTTTGTACTCACGTAAGTATATTATTGCAAGAAAGGTAATTAGAATTGCACAAAAGCACTTATTGTTCTCGGTTCACATTTCACTTGTTTAAAAATCCTAATTTATTTATGAGAGGAGGGCAATTATGGTGGTAAACAAAGGCCCATAGCGATGTAAACATTTCCTTCCACGTGTATTGGAGGTTCCCCTGAAGGTTAGTCATTGAGAGCTTTTCGTTTACGTGTTTTCATTCTGAGAGGTAAAAAAGAAGGGAGGGGGGTCTCTTTCTCTTCAAAGGGCAAATAAAAGGAATGCGGGGGTAAAAGAACTCGAGGATCCCTCGCCCCACCGAAGGGTATGTGCGGTGGAACGGGTATGGTAGGGTGGAGGGGGGGAGTTCATTGGCAGATGGAAAGGGAAGGGAGGGGAACCGATTGGGGATGGAAAAGTGGAAAAAAAAAAAAACTCGGAGACACCCCTCGCGCACCCTATCCTTAATCTCGACAAACTCCCAATTCACCCTCTATCCACCGCTTGGGGTGGAAGTGATAAATGGCGAGGCTCCTGTGATTTTTCAACAAGTTGAACATAACTAACCACGTAAAAGCGTACACGGAAATATCTTTTGGGACAACTTGTTAGAATCTATCCATCTCATGATTTACAGGAAATGAAGATTTGTTGTCAGACTTGTTTCTGTCTCTAAAATCTATGACCTCCTTTTTATGAACTCTGAGCGTTATTTGAGCTAAAAATGGAAGGAGAGATAACGGAGGTGACGCAGATGTGAAACCAAGTCAAAGCTGGAGAATGAGGGCAGGGCGATTTCTTGGTTCGATGAGAATAGGTCGACTTGAAATTTTTAGGGCCTCCCGCCTCTTCTAATCGTATAAGAATAGATGAGACCAGGTTTATGAGTCCACAAGGAACAGTTTATCTTCTTTTCTAGGTCTAAACCAGTCTGAAGGGGGTCCAAACCAGTGTAAAAGGGGTCCAAACCAGTCTTAATGGATCCAAACCAGTCTAGAGGAGGTCTAAACGGGTACAAACCAGTGTAAACGGAGTCCAAACCACTCTAAATGGGGTCCAAACCAGTCTAAAAGGGGTCCAAACCAGTCTAAAAGGGGTCCAAAACAGTCTGAAAGGGGTCCAAACTAGAATAAATGGCGTCCAAACCAGTCTAAAGGGGGTAAAAACTCCAAACCAGTCTAAATGGGGTCCAAACCACTCTAAAGAAGTCCAAACTAGTCTAAAGGGGGTCCAAACCTGTCTAAAGGAGTCCAAACCAGTCTAAAAGAGGTCCAAACCAGTCTAAATGGATCCAAACCAGTCTAGAGGAGGTCTAAACGGGTCCAAACCAGTGTAAACGGAGTCCAAACCACTCTAAATGGAGTCCAAACCAGTCTAAAAGGTTTCCAAACCAGTATAAATGGATCTAAACCAGTCTAAAAGGGGTCCAAACCAGTCTAAAGGGGGTCCAAATTCCAAACCAGTCTAAATGGGGTCGAAACCAGTCTAAAAGGGGTCCAAACCAGTCTACATGGGGTTCAAACCAGTCTAAAAGGGGTCCAAACCAGTCTAAAGGGGGTCCAAATTCCAAACCAGTCTAAATGGGGTCGAAACCAGTCTAAAAGGGGTCCAAACCAGTCTACATGGGGTTCAAACCAGTCTAAAAGGGGTCCAAACCAGTCTAAATGGGTCCATACCAGTCTTAAGGGGGTCCAAACTCCATACCAGTCTAAATGGGGTCGAAACCGGTCTAAAAGGGGTCCAAACCAGTCTAAAAAGGGTCCAAATCAGTCTAGAAGGGGTCAAAACCCGTATAAAGGGGTCCAAAACACTCTAAAGAAGTCCAAACCAGTCTAAAGGGGGTCCAAACCTGTCTAAAGGAGTCCAAACCAGTCTAAAGGGGTCCAAACCACCGATAAACACCAACCGATTCGAGCGATGGCACTAGATTTGTAAATCGATGGTTGTGAAGGGTTAAACAGCCAGAAGGATCGAAAAACGTTAATTCAAACCATTTTGAGAAATGTTTTTAATGAGTTTATTTTTAGTTTGTAAAGTTCAAATTCGGCTAATTGCGACCTAAACATCGGTCAAACTAAAAATAATCCTTAATTTCCATTCTGGCTGTTCAACTCTTCACAACCACCATTTAAATAAAACAAAAATCGAACCTGGAAGGGTCATTTAAAAACAAAGTTTGGGAGGAAAAATAAGTGGAAAATAATTTGGTTGATATTCACTCTGAAATCGTTAATAGGAATTTAATTCCTCACAAAATATGGAGGGACGTGTGAAAGTGTTCAGCCAATTTTTTTCGAATCTCGGTTTCACTAACGAAAAATCAAAAAATTAGTTGATCTCTATGCCGATTTTCGAGTTAAATAAATAAAAATCGTTTGGTATTTCCAATATAGGTTCTTTTAAATCTAATAGAAAAAAAAATCTCTATTATCACCTTGAGCTGGAGATGATATCAATAGCTTCTTTGGATTAGATTGTCCTTTTGTGCGAAGAAAAAGTCCTGGGGGAAGCACACGTTCCGACAAAAGCCTTTGGATTCAGTGTTAAATTTTCTTTTTTCTCACAATTCACGAAAATTCCAAAAGTTCGGATGTGTTCGCGTCGTTTTAAAATTCAATACTGATCAAGCATTAAAATTACCAAAAGGTAATCAGTTTAACATTTTGGGGTTGAGTCATGGTTCTTAAGAAAACAATCGTTCTTCCTTATTCAAGCTATCGGTCATTATATTATTTTCTTTTAAAAGATAACTCTAAATGTTTCTAATAATAAATTAAATATTAAATTACCTAAGAGGTATTTTGTTTCTCTACGGCATGTGTTTGGTCCCCTGATTAACCACAAAAAAAGTCCCAAAACCCGTGCCGTTTGGCTTCAGGAGCGGTTTTAAGGTGATTTTTTTCGTTTTTTTGCAAATATCTGGAAAACCGTAGGTCGTAGGCTAAATAATATTTAGTACAAAATTAAAGATTATTAAATTTTCTACAATTTTTAACTAATACGATTTTTTGTAGGACCAAACGTATCTGAGCTACGAGGAGGCAAAAAACCGGTTTTTTTTATTTTGACCTCTGAAGGAAGGAAGACGTCATCTAATCAAAAAAGTGTACTTAATAAAAGTTGTAGAGAATTAAATAACCTTTTAAAAACAACTCTCAAAAAGCAATCAACGATCAAAAGGCAGGGGTGAGGGTAAATTTCATTCAAAAAATTGAAATTCCAAAAAAATTTTATAAAAACAAAAGTTTCTGAGCTACGAGGCGACAGAAAAAGCGGGATTTTCGAGTTTTCCCTAAGTCAGATTGTAGAAAAGTCGGAAAAAAAAGGGAAGGCGTTATCTAATCAAAAAAGTGTACTAAGTAAACATTGTAGAGAATTCAATTTTCATTTAAAATCAACTATCGAGAAGCAATTAACAATCAGTAAGGGAGGGGGTAAAATGAATTTTTTAAACAATTTCCACCACTTAAAAGGAGGAAATTCACATAAATTTAGCTAGGTAAAATACGAGGAACGCCTTAACATGAATAATTCAGGTGATACCTAATTGGCGAGTTTCTTCAGTGTAATGGTCAAGACGTTTCTATTACTATTCAAAGTTTAGGTCGATCGAGGAAACTAGGTCGTTCCTGGAATTTGATTTTGGCACAACTTTTTTTTTCTCCTTTTTCCCACATTTTGAACGTTGAAAAGAGCCTCGATGTTTACATGAAAATTATAAAAATAGGTGAAAACCGGTTGCTTTGTTTCAGGCGACATAACAGTTTATCACTTGGTTACTAAGGTATAAATGCATTAGAATTTCAAATAGCTTCACGGGATAAAATTTACTTTCATCTTGATTAGGAATAATTACGTGTTAGGTGGAGTTGAGAAGGGTGTACCTGTTTTTTTGTCGAATTTTCAAAGGAAGAGTGGGAAAGGAGTAAAATATAAAATATGCGGTCGCGTGAGTAGATTATTCATGGTAAAATAAGGAGCTCCCTGTTTATTAGGATACCATCAGGGGCGGACTGGCCCGGAGGGGGCGAATGGACAGAACCCAGGTTATTTTTATTTTATTTTATTTATTTATTTATTTATTTATGCAAATATTTCCAAAAATTCGTGAAAAACCTCATAATCAACATTAGTAAAGCCTAATTTTCGTGAAAAAAAACCTCGAAATCAACATTTATGAAGCCTTATTTTCGTCCAAAAACCTCAAAATCAACATTTAAAAAGCCTAATATTCTTCAAAACAACTCCAAATCAACATTAATAAAGCCAAATTATCGTGAAAAACCTCAAAATCAACATTTTTAATGCCTAATTTTCGTCAAAAAACGTCGAAATCAACACTTATGAAGCCTAATTTTCGACCAAAAACCTCGTAATCAACAATTCAAAAGCCTAATTTTGGTCAAAAAAACCTCGAAATCAACATTTATAAAGCTAAATCTTCGTGAAAAACCTCATAACCAACATTTGTCAAGCACAATTTTGGTCAAAATACCTCGAAATCAACATTTATGAAGCCTAATTTTCGTCCAAAAACATCAAAATCAACATTCTAGTAAAGCTCGTAATATTCTTCAAAAACCTCCAAATCAACATTAATAAAGCCAAATTATCGTGAAAAACCTCAAAATCAACATTTTAAAGCCTAATTTTCGTCAAAAACGTCGAAATCAACACTTATGAAGCCTAATTTTCGACCAAAAACCTCGTAATCAACATTAAATAAAAGCCTAATTTTCGTCAAAAGACCTCATAATCAACATTTATAAAGCCAAATCTTCGTGAAAAACCTCATAACCAACATTTGTGAAAACAAATTTTGGTCCAAAAAACCTCGAAATCAACATTTATGAAGCCTAATTTTCGTCCGAAAATTTCAAAATCATCATTTTTAAAGCCCAATTTTGGTCAAAAAACCTTGAAATCAACATTCATGAAGCCTAATTTTCGTCTTAAAACCTCAAAATCAACATTTTTAGAGCCTAATTTTCGTCAAAAAACCCCACAAAATCAACATTTATGATGCCTAATTTTCGTCGAAAACCTCAAAATCAACAGTTATAAATGCCTAATTTTCAGAATTGAAAAAGTTATTTCCTAAGTTTTCCAGAAAATAGCACGGGCGCCCCCTTAACTGAAAACCCACCCACACCCTAAGGTCCCAGTCCGCCCCTGGATACCATGGCACTGGGGGTGGATACCGATTCGGATGTAATCTAAAAAAAAACGGATTTTATAAAGTAGGACTTATACACCTCTTGTAGCATTAATTTTCTCCCAAGATCGTTAATTCATTAGCGCGAACGTTCATTAGAAGACTCGTGCCCTCTTTGAGCATAATGGATACCCCAGGTTATTAATTTACATTATTGTTTTTATCAGAGTGTTGCATCAAAGTAAACAAAAAAATCGTTTTTTCTGCATTTGGGCAAATGTTTAAACAAAATGTGAACATAATTGGCGGTAACAAGTCGAAACTTGTGGAAGCGGACAAGTGCACGTGTGACAGGGACAATATATCAACGAGAAACGGCCGATGTCATAGCTAATGAGATATTTTAATGCAATTCAAACTTGATCCGCTAATATGAACAATACACGGTTAGGCGATCTGTTACACAGTTCGTATTCCCTCAGGGATTCAATACAGTTACATCGCTAACTTCCCCCCCTTTCGATCCTTCCGTCGCGTCGGTGCATTTCTATTTGGCCTCCTCGCGATGGTATTCTCAAAGCGAGTTATTATTGAAAAAATAGGTTTTTTCTGGAGCTTGTATTCCCGGATGGACGATAAAAGGCTGAAGAATTTTTGAATATGCAAAAGGGGCGTAGGAAGAAAAATAAAGAGACAACCCTTCACTTTGTCACAATTCTGTTGGTGTTTAACAAACCCTCAACGAAATAATCAATAGAGGAGGAGATAAAGCAGATATTTGAAGGCCATTTTCTACAAGACAATGCTCCCAAATCACAAAAGCAGCCCAAAACCATTCAAAACCACCCAAATCACCAAAACATCTCAAACCACCATAAAAGCCCAAATCACCAAAACAGCCCACACCAACATAACAGCCCAAACCATCCAAAACAGCCCAAACCATCCAAAATAACCCAAATCACCAAAACAGCAAAAACTATCAAAACACCATAAACCACCAAAACACCAAAAACCATCAAAAGAGCAAAAACCACCAAAATAGCCCAAACCAACATAACATCCCAAACCACCAAAGCAGCCCACACCATCCAAAACCACCCAAATCGCCAAAACAGCCCAAATCAGCAAAACATCCCAAACCACCCAAATAGCAAAACAGCCCAAACCATTCAAAACAGCCCAAACCATCCAAAACAGCCTAAACCATCCAAAACAACCCAAACCATCCAAAACAGCCTAAACCATTCAAAACAGCCCAAACCATCCAAAACAGCCTAAACCATCCAAAACAACCCAAACCATCCAAAACAACCCAAACCACCAAAACATCTCAAACCACCATAGCAGCCCAAATCACCAAAACACCAAAAACCACCAGCAAAAACCACCAAAACAGACCAAACCAACATAACATACCAAACCACCAAAACAGCCCACACCATCCAAAACCACCCAAACCATCCAAAACAGCCCAAACCATCCAAAATCACCCAAATCACTAAAACAGCAAAAACTACCAAAACACCAAAAACCACCAAAACACCAAAAACCACCAAAACACCAAAAACCACCAAAACACCAAAAACCACCAAAACACCAAAAACCACCAAAAGAGCAAAAACCACCAAAAAAGCCCAAACCAACATAACATCCCAAATCACCAAAACAGCCCAAACCATCCATAACAGCCCAAATCACCAAAACAGCCCACACCACCATGACAGCCCAAATCACCAAAACAGCCCACACCATCCAAACAGCTCAAGCCATCCAAACAGCCCAAACCATCCAAAACAGCCCAAACCATCCAAAATCACCCAAATCACCAAAAGAGCAAAAACCACCGAAACACCAAAAACCTCCAAAAGAGCAAAAACCACCAAAAGAGCAAAAACCACCAAAACAGCCCAAACCAACATAACATCCCAAATCACCAAAACAGCCCACACCATCCAAAACAGCCCAAACCATCCAAAATCACCTAAATCACCAAAACAGCAAAAACCACCGAAACACCAAAAACCACCAAAAGAGCAAAAACCACCAAAACAGACCAAACCAACATAACATACCGAACCACCAAAACAGCCCACACCATCCAAAACCACCCAAATCGCCAAAACAGCCCAAATAAGCAAAACATCCCAAACCACCCAAATAGCAAAACAGCCCAAACCATCCAAAACAGCCTAAACCATCCAAAACAGCCCAAACCATCCAAAACAACCCAAACCATCCAAAACCTCCGAAATCACCAAAACAGCCTAAACCACCCAAATCACCAAAAGAGCCCACCCAAATCACTAAAACCAATCACTTGTGATGATAATATGCTCCCGATTCTATGCTTATAAACAGACAACGATTTTTTTCCTAAAGGAAGACATAAAATATCAATGTAGCGAGAAACTTAGTTAAGAGAACAATGAAGGCTGTGAAGCTTGCTAAATAGGTGATAAAAGTGGACGCCCAAAGTTTCAGGAATCTTAAGAGATCCAAACTCTTGGACCGAGGATATACCGGGTTTTCCTTTTCAAACTTGCAAAACTCTTTTTCTATTGCCAGAATTCTCCTTGCTTCAATAATTGGCAAATCTGACTATAATTACACAAATTAAGCCTGAGAGGCTCAAATTTAACCTTATTTAGATTGTTTCTCTAAGTTGTTACACATCTCTGCACACATCACGGTAATGTTTGTACAGTCAAATCAGAGTCAACATATAGTGCTTTGGTAATCAATCGGTAACTAATTTTCCAATGATTGTAAAAGCATAGGTTAACAGAAATAGTTTGTAACTCGGATATAAAAGTATTGATGGAACGGAAGCTGAAAAGGAGGAGTCCGATAGATAATTGAAGAGTAGCGTCAAGTCTGCGGTGACTATGACGGTGAGGGGGAGGATGTCTAAAGGGCTATTAGCCTTTTGCACAAATTGAGATCCTCTCACCAACTCTAATGTCTCCAACTCTATGCCTAATCAACTTCATTGCTTAACTTTAGACATTACGTGGTTGATATTACCGTGAGTTTAGGGCTTAGTGAGCCTTCGGTTTCCAGACACGAAGACTTGTTACGCCGGAGGGCAGATTTCGGGCAGGAAATCTTTTCGGAAATTGTCTTTATGAGAAATACCCGTTTAACCTTGAGAAACTAAGCGTTCTCAATTTTTTTACACAAATATTTTTTTAAACAATATTTGAAATATTATTACATTTACATGTCGTGGTGTGACGACATGTTTTTGGTCAAATGGACGGGGAAAACGTTCTTTTGTGTCGTCATATGCTTGCATTCTTGCTTTTCCCAAAAGTTACTTCAAATGATAAGAGAAAAGGGGCGGCCGCTCGCTTTTGATAAGGACGAAGCCGGAGGTTGTGCCGGTGCCACCGGTTGTTTAGCGAGTGAAGAGCAGGTTGAAGAGCGGGTGGGTCGCCATGTTTGTTGATGAAGAGTGATGGTTGACACACGTGGGTTTTCGTGCGAGTCACTTTGATCTGTTTTGGGTGATCTTGGATCTTTCTTGGTTTATCTTTTCCCTTTCCATTGCCCGTTTTTCCAGCCCGTTTCCATTGCCTGGACCATTTTATCATGTCGGACAACGTCGATTCAGCCGTCACCGGCGCCCGCTTCCAAGGCTGGGGGTGGCCCTGGGGCCCTTGGGCTTATCCAAGCCAACATATTTTATCTCCATTTTGATTCATAAAAAATAAAGTGAACTTACCCCGTTGTTCCAGAAGAAAAACATGAAAATGGCATTTCAGATTTCCATTTCAGTATCTTTATCATAGCATCAATGGTGGAACTCTTTATTTTTACCTCTAAGGTGGAATCGCGTCGATTTGACATCTGGGGATGAATTTTTGAACCTTTTAATTTGTTTTATACGTTCTAATTGATTTTTCGACTCACTCGTCCATTCTATCCTCCCCTGACCTGACCGATTTACACCTTTTGTTCAGGGACGATGGATTTTTCATTTGTTTTTACTGAAAGATTGATTGCTCTTGTTCCATACTTGCCAAACAAAAGAGAATTATTGACATCGCAATCGAAAAAATTTCTCTCGAAAATATATTTAGCTTTTGATTTTTCAGAAATCTACAAATGTATATGATTTTTTCGAAAAACTAAGAATTACTTTTTAGAAAAGACGAAAAAACTGATTGTATATTTGCAACATTTACGCTCAATTTTCGTCTCTTTCGAGAGTGCTCAAAAGTAAATCAACGCCTACATAAGACGGTAGGTATAAAAGGGGAAAAGAAGAAGAAAAAAAGAGGAGAGGCCGTCGAAAAAGGGGAATACAAAGGACATTCGTGTGTCTCTTTGGGAGTCCCTTTTTGTGACTGCGCTTTTAGAATTGTTGATCGGCAAATCCTGTTTATTCAAACAAGTTTAGAAACATAGAAGCAACACTGGAATCCGCGCCTAACAATACAGATTTCTCACTCTTTTTTCCGGAAGTAACATGAATTTTTTAAAATTAAAAAAAAAAAATGATTAAAAAGCTTTTCAGAGAGGATTCAACTTCCTCTTTTTCAATGTCTTTTAGCCGATATGGCTTTTGTCTGAAATGTTTACACGTTACAAGTGTGCCGCGGGCGAGAACATCGCAATTTTCCCCATGTATTCTTTTGTCCCCGCGATTCGCCCTCTTGATTGGCTGCGGCGTGGTTTAGCCCGGCTTGAAGCGAACAATGAACTTCGTTGACGTCAATGCTGTTCAAATTTCAACGCTTACATTCAATATTTGAAAATTATTTAGGTTATTTAATTGAAGAGATTTTGCAAACCCTTTTTGAAACGCTGCATATTTTATTGAAGCATAGGCAGATAAAAAAGCGAAGTTAGGGGATATTTAAGATGTAATATCTTAATTATGTAATAAGCTAATGTTTGCCGACAGTTTGCCACTTCAACCATCGATATCTGCCAAACGGCTTCTCAAAATTGAACAAATGATTAACCGATTTTAAGAAAATTTTACGAGCTTTTATTTTTGACTAAGTGGTCAAGTCGCTAAAACCCATATTTTTGGAGATATATGGAAAAAAAACTGCCAAAAGTTCCAAAAATTTGCATTTCGACAAGGATATGGGCACAAATTCTGTCAGGAAGCTTCTTCGTAATCAGCGGACCAAAATAAGATGACAATTTGTATCTAAATTTTCCCCTAAATATGTATACTGGGATATGAAGATTTGGCTTTTCATTGTAGCCATGAAAAATAAATTAGAGCCCAATGATTTTCGTCGAATCGTTGTAAAAGGTGTGAGGCTAAGCGTAAAAGGTCACGGGGGGGTTGATCCGTTTAGAACAGAAGGTCGTTATCGTAGGGTCGCAAGGGATAATTAAAGGAAATAATTCAGATTTCCTCAGGCATAATGGAGAGCTTAGACTTATAGAAGATTATTGGCGGAGGTGAACGGGATGAGATAGTAAAGGTTTCGGACAGTGTAGACTGCCCGACTGGAACGCACAGATAATACTCCGGAGGATTAATCGTAACGCTCTCACCCCTTCTCTTCGAATACTGATTGATAACTCTAGAATTAAAAGTATTCAATTGTCCAAATAAATGAAACTAAACCCCATTATGCTGGTTCAAAGTGGGCGATACTTTTCTGGCAGGAGGCAACCTATAATTTGGAGTTGGAATCAGAGGAGCGGCTTAAAATGACGTTTGACATAGGAGAGTTGGCCGAGTCGGTGACATCGGATCTACAGGTTCATCCCTCCTTTCTGACAGTGTTTAATTTCCATAATAAGTCAGTTCAAACAGGCTCGACATACTCGAGGGCCCTTGTTCAACACTGATTTACATTCACTAGTACGGCCATGTATTGCAACGGCACGTCCCTTCATCCCTACTTCTCACCGACACTTCTCACTTACTCGACCAACCCCTTCCATCAAACCCTAAAACAAACTAATCTAAGGGCATGAGTGGAGCCCTATGATAATCAATGTAGGGAACGCCTGCTACTTCAATTCTCAATTTAAATTTAACAAGTGTTTATGTATGTCAAAGAAATAACGAATGGGTTTTTGGAGAAAATTTTTTTTTATTTAGGTTTGAAAAAATGGCATTTTTTTACCCTTTTCTGTTTAGGAGAAATGAATTTTCGAAGGAAGAAAACTAGAACTTTTCAGGAGATGGGATATCAACAGCATCGATATGCCTGAAAGAATTTTTTCTTTTAATAAAAATAAATACTTCCACTCAATTAAAAATATGGGACCACATGGAAAATGAGCGAAAATGGTTAAATAATAATTAAAAAAACAAAAAACAAACAGTTTTTTGATCAAATCTCACCTGCCCTTAATAACAAACGAAATATTCAATAGAATCAGCCTAATTTTGTGTAGCCTAAAAAAAAGGTTGGTTTTTAGGAATGGTTTTAATTATTTTTTTTCCTTTAAAAAAAGACAAAAAAACAAAGAAGTCTTTTTCATTGAAATGAAGGAAGGGTGGAGAATTAACATGCCTAACTTGTTTTGTTAAAATAGCCTTTTCTTCGTCCTATTCGGAAAAAGAAAGGGTTAAAATGCATAATGCTTTTTTAACTGTAAAAGTCGGGTGAAAATAAACAAGAGAGTCTTTTTTGCATCATTAATTAGGAGGCTGGCATTGATGCCGAACGACACTCCCGGAGTGTGAAAACAAAAGGAGAAGGAAAAGGTGAGGTGAGTTGACGGGGATAGTGTAAGGAGGACGGGGCACCGTGAAGAAGCCGTTTCCACTGACTAAAGGGGGCTTGGGTAATTAACAGAAGCATCCCTTAGCGAAGGGTTGAAGTACGGTACTACAGGGCTTCTCAAGTACCACCCTCATCTACTCTTCTCCCCGGCCCTTTCAACCTCGCCCTTGTCAGCTCAACAGTTCATAGGAGAGGCGAACGCTCGTCAGATAACCCTCACATTCTAAAATTACAATTTCACACCACCCAATTTTTTTGTTCGGTTTCCTTTCAATTTCCATTTTCTAATTTAATTTTTTTTTACCTTCAAAAAGAGGAACGATAAAGTTTTATCCATCCAGCGGCTTCGGTAACTTCATCATCTGGAAAAAAAAAGGATTAATACCAAGAAAAATTTCAAGCCTTAAAAACATCGTACCGACGAATCTATTCATCCGATCTTCTTAATATTAGCATATTTGAATTCAGCTCTTCAAAAACTATAAGATAACGAACTGGTTTTTCACAATTCAAGTTTTGGTGAAAAATTGCATTTCCTATTCTCCCGAGGAAATTTTTTTTCAGAAAAACTGCTCCCAAAGAATCTCGTAGTTTTTCAAAAGAATGAGAATCCGCTTTTCAACAAAATTTTCCGATCATTTTTAGAGCACAAAAAGAGGAAAATACTTTTGGACATCTTCCCTTTATGTCGCACACTGGGTTTAATTTTGATATCAGATCCTCATTGGGCAGTTGCCTACAATATTATGAAGGTATAACAATTTTAAAAACGTTTGTAGAGACTTAAATATCTCAGAGAAGCTTTTAGCTTTTTATAAGCGAGAATTCTCAAGTCTTTGAACTATAGTTGATAGACATGGTGCATACCCATCGTTTTAAGGACTTTTTTTATTTTCTTTCATGCCTAAGATGAAAGTGCCCTTTTAAAGTGATTAAATAAATAGGTTTTCTATTCGAAATTTTTAAAAAAACATTTAAATATTTAATTCGGCACAACTGAAAATTTATCTACGTTTATACACTTTCCAGACCACAAGAACACTATAAACTTTTCTCACGATCTTTTAGTAAAATTGCTTTTGAGTTTTATGTTAAAGATGAAATAACCTGAAGAGGTAAAAGGCTTTTCCTTTTCCATACCTACCCATTTCCTTTGAAAGTCCAGGAATTACATATTCATACTAAAGCTTTCTTTTAGCAACGAAGTAAAATTCAATCTTCTTTTCTTTTTTTCAATTTTTTTAGTGGCGACTTTTAACGCTCAAAATGTTCAAACCTTAAAAAAAAACGATTTTAACTAAGATTACTAACTTAATATTGAGATGACTTTATTTATCAAAGGAGGATCATTTCATCAACTAATTAGAAGCTCTAATAGTTAATATTGGCCGAAACAGTGTTGACACTCAAACTAATTTTCAGAGCCAATATTGCGTCGGTAGAACCCTTCGTGATATCACTCTTCGATATAAAATTATGAAGATTTTTGGCGATGAAAAATGAAAAGTCCATAAGGGGTCCGCTTATTTAGAATTTGAAATTCTGACGGTTTTCGACGATTCTATCGTTTACAAGAGGTTTACAAAAGAAGCCGCTTGGAGCGCTATCACAAACCAGACGAACAAAAAGAGGACAGTTTGAAGTTTATATTGTTCTCTAAGGTCGATCCTCTGCAATTTTTGATCCCTTACATTTCGAACGAGTAACTTTTAAGTGTTTGCATTGTCCGCTTAGTTTTGTCAACTGGTATTTGCATAGCATTTATTACAGGCTTCGTAGGAAAGGGTTCCCTTTTAATCTCATTGTTAATTTATGTCACGGAAAAAATTAATTAATTTAAAAAAAAGTTCAAAACTGTGAGCTTGACATGTAAACTAAACCCTCAAGAAGAAAAAAAAATTGATGATTTTGACGGTATAACTAATAAAGTAGAAGTAGAACTTTTCAGGAGAGCGGATTGAATATCAACAGTAGCTATATGCCTGAAAGAATTTTTTCTTTTAATACAAATAAATACTTCCAATCAAATTATAAATATGGGACCACTTGGAAAATGAGCAGAAATGGTTAAATAATTTTAAAAGATTGAAATTAATTTTCCCATCTTAAGTTTTCTCAAGTCCTCTGATTCTGACTGAATAAAATATTCAGTTTCAATCGTCCAAAATAGCATGATTGGCTAATTATTGTGATTGAATTAAACGGTTAATATAACTACAAAGGTCGAACTGGGCGTCCACTAATTAGGTGTAAACCTGTTGACAGGAAACCAAGATTATATAGAGCACAATATTATGTACATAGATTATAATATCACGTTTGACGCTTATTAAAGAATCAAACACCTTCCATTGACCACCTAGACAATTCAAAAAAGCGAACGAGAAAACATATTAATTAGCATTAGTTAAACATTGAATTTTCACGTATCGAGTTGATTTCGCGAACTGTCAAATATTTCCGTTTTTAATGAGATTTTCAAACTTTTTGTTATGGAAACGCAGAAATGTTGGAGTGACAATTACGTTTTAATTGCGAAAACTTCTCGGATAAGTTTCGGTGTATGAAATTGAATGATTTTTATGGTGGGGAAGAAAATTCGACTTTTCGCTTTCATCGTTGGTGGAGCTAAACGCGATTTTAGGCCATAAACCGCCTATTCATGCCAATTAATCGAGGAACCGATTGTTCTCAGGACTATGAATAATCCTGCCTACTCCAAACGTCCTGACAAAGAACGTCTATCTAAGAGAAAAAACGAATAAACAGTCCTAGATATAGGGTTTGAATTCTAAAAGGTGCACTATTTTATGATTTCATCTTGTTTTGGACCATAAGGGGGACCCCCTCTCCCTTCGTCCGCCATTTTGAAAAAAAGGGAAAAATGGAACTTTTTTCAGTTTTTGATCTCTAGCGCAAAAACAATGCATTTTAGCGACTTAACCACTAAGTAAAAAAAGAAAGATTAATAAATTCTCTATTCTTTTTACTTCGTGATTAAGTCGCTAAAATGCGTTGTTTTTGCGTCAGAGATCAAAAACTGAAAAAAATCCAAAGTTGGCCAGTTTTTTTATAATGGCGGACGAACCACAGGGGGATGACCCAAACTTGGATTTAGAACTAGCTAATGGTCCTAAACAAGATAAAATCATAAAATGCACTTTTTGCAATTCTGAAACAATTTTCTGGTTTTAAAAAAGCAACGTAATCTGAATTTTTGAAATCAATATTACGCTCGACTACTCCAAATTAATTAGTCCAATCAATACATCATTAAACTAGGGAAGGTTTTTTTGAAAACACGAGGTCATTAGGGTAAACACATCAACCATTTTATCCAATATTTGCTCAACTTAGATTGTACGCTAAGTAGAGAAGCTTTTCCATTAATTCTAACGGATTTTGCACTTTTGTTTATTTCAACTATTAGCGGAGTTTAGTTAATCTTTACTGCTTGAGCTTTTTGTTCTGACCTAACGAGGGAAGTGTCGGTATTGATCCACTTTATTATTCAAAAGGAATAACCTGGGTCAGTCATGGTTTAAGCTATTTATCGTGGGATTAGTCTCTCTTGAGAGAGAATCAAAGTCGTTTAAGATTCGCAGGAATTCGTCTTCCTCTGAGGGGCCGAAATTCTCAACATTTAGAGCCCTAGACCCTCCAGTTATGTTGTGTTCGTATACCAAAGGCCATTACCTACGACATTTTATGACTTAAAAATGCGAGAAAACCTATAAAATGTAAAAAAGCTGTCTAAAAATGGATTTTTCTTTATCAAATTTTATGTCGATATGACCTCTGTTATCGAAAACTTGGCGACAAAACCACAAAAAAAAATATGGATGAAAAGGGATTTGTCAAAATGTGACTGAAAAGTGTTTTTTTGTTGTCAAAAAAAGTCACAATCTGGCTGAAAAGGGTATTTTCTTGTCAAAAAGGGTCCTAAACCTCGCTGAAAAGGGTTTTTTCTTGTCAAAAAGGGCCAAATTTGTCTAAAACGTGTTTTTCCTTGTCAAAAAGGGTCAAAATCTGGCTGAAAAGGGTATTTTATAGTCAAAAAGGGTCCAAAACCTGGCCGAAAAGGTTTTTTTTCGTCAATAAGGGTCCAAAACCTGGCTGAAAAGGGTCCAAAACTTGGCAGAAAAGGGTCTTTTCTTGTCTAAAAGGGTCCAAAACATGGCCAAAAAGGGTATTTTGTCAACTAGGCTCCAAAACCCGGCTGTAAAGGGCTTTTTCTTGTCAAATAGGGCCAAATCCGTCTACAACGTGTTTTTCCTTGTCAAAAAGCGTCAAAATCTGGCTCAAAAGGGTCTTTTCTTGCCAAAAAGGATCCAAAACCTGGCTGAAAAGGGTCTTTTCTTGTCAAAAAGGGACTAAAACCTGGCTGAAAAGAGTTTTTTCTTGTCAAAAAGGCTCAAAAGATGTTTAAAAATGGTCATTTTCTGTCAAAAAGGGCCAAATCCGCCTAAAAAGTATTTTTGCTTGTCAAAAATGGTCACAATCTGTCCAAAAAGGGTCCAAAATCTTACTGAAAAGGGTCTTTTCTGGTCAAAAAAGGCTCAAAAGATGTCTAGGAAGGGTAATTTTTTGTCAAAATGGTAAAAAAAAACTTGGCAGAAAAGGGTCTTTTCTTGTCTAAAAGGGTTCAAAACATGGCCAAAAAGGGTATTTTGTCAACTAGGCTCCAAAACCCGGCTGTAAAGGGCCTTTTCTTGTCAAATAGGGCCAAATCCGCCTACAACGTGTTTTTCCTTGTCAAAAAGGGTCAAAATCTGGCTCAAAAGGGTCTTTTCTTGCCAAAAAGGATCCAAAACCTGGCTGAAAAGGGTCTTTTCTTGTCAAAAAGGGACTAAAACCTGGCTGAAAAGAGTTTTTTCTTGTCAAAAAGGCTCAAAAGATGTTTAAAAATGGTCATTTTCTGTCAAAAAGGGCCAAATCCGCCTTAAAAGTATTTTTCCTTTGTCAAAAATGGTCACAATCTGTCCAAAAAGGGTCGCTTCTTGTCACAAAGGGTCCAAAATCTTACTGAAAAGGGTCTTTTCTGGTCAAAAAAGGCTCAAAAGATGTCTAGGAAGGGTAATTTTTTGTCAAAATGGTTTAAAAAAACTATCTGAAAAATGACTTTTCTTGCCAAAAAGACTCAAAATCTGGCTCAAAAGGGTTTTTTCCTGTCTAAAAAACAAAAATTTAAAAAATCCTTTTTATTTGAAGTAGTTCGGTTTGAAAGTAGGTAAAATTTCAAACTTAAAAGGGGAAATGCATCTTCAAAATAAATTAAAGGAATCGAATCCGATAAAATCTCTCTAAACAGAACTTAATACCGCCTATTTGGCTAATGGAAGGTACTCAAGCCGTGAAAACAATGTTTCCTTGGTGATGGATGGCACTCCCTTTTCTTCCGATAGCTAACTTTTTTCACCATGGGAAATTAATTCATTTTCTGGCAGGCTTGAAACTTCGGATATCTCTTCCCTTTTTCATTTACTGAGTAGCCGCAATGACTTTTACGGTTCATCACTCATGTCGTTATCCCTATTTTCAGCTCCGGATTCTATTTTATTAATAATCTCTGATTAATGCGTTTTTTTTTTGTCTTAACGAATTTCCTTAAACGAAAAGCATTTGTCTTTCCCTAATGCTTATTTATAGCAATTTTTACGACTTTTTCGTGCTTTGAATGTTTTGTTAATCAAATAGAGTGTGATTTTAAAAAGTATTGGTCCTGGAGCTTGACCAGAGACACGAACTTTCTCAAAGGTCTACAGATTTCGGGGGATCCATAAATTTCGGGGGAAATGAATCCTTTTTTTTCTAACATAACTTGAATTTGGTGATAATTTTATGAAAATGGGACTAATTTCACTCAAACACATTATAGGTAATTAAATAATTAGTTAATTAATTAATTTTTGGAAAAAATTTTTTTTCAATCATAACATGAATTTGGTGATAATTCTCTAAAAATGGGACTAATTTCACTCAAACACATTATAATTACCTAATTAGTTAATTAATTAATTTTTGAGAAAAAAATTTTTTTTCAATCATAACATGAATTTGGTGATAATTTTCTAAAAATGGGACTAATTTCACTCTACACATTATAATTACCTAATTAGTTAATAAAATAATTAATTTTTGGAAAAATTTTTTTCAATCATAACTTGAATTTGGTGATATTTTATGAAAATAGTACTAATTCCGCTCAAACACATCATAATTACCTAATTAGTTAATTACTTAATTACTTAATTAATTGTTGAAAAAAATTTAAAGTCATAACTTGAATTTGGTGATAATTTTATGAAAATGGGACTATTTTTACTCAAACACATTATAATTAAATAATTAGTTAATTAATTAATTAATTTTTGGAAAAAAATTTTTTCAATCATAACATGAATTTGGTGATAATTCTCTAAAAATGGGACTAAATTCACTCAAACACATTATAATTACCTAATTAGTTAATTAATTAATTTTTGAGAAATTTTTTTTTCATTCATAACATGAATTTGGTGATAATTTTCTAAAAATGGGACTAATTTCACTCATACACATTATAATTACCTAATTAGTTAATTAAATAATTAATTTTTGGAAAAAAATTTTTTTCAATCATAACTTGAATTTGGTGATAATTTTATGAAAATAGTACTAATTCCGCTCAAACACATCATAATTACCTAATTAGTTAATTAGTTAATTACTTAACTAATTGTTGAAAAAAATTTAAAGTCATAACTTGAATTTGGTGATAATTTTATGAAAATGGGACTAATTTCACTCAAACTCAATATAATTACCTAATTAGTTAATTAATTAATTTTTGAAAAAATTTTTTTTTGCAATCATAACTTGAATTCGGCGATAATTTAATGAAAATGGGAAAATTAAGTTAATTAGTCATAATTACCTAATTACATAATTAATTACCTAATTAGTTAATGAAATTTAATCAGGATCACGTGAAGATTATTTGGTTAAAATTTGGTGAAGATCGGACCGGTAGAAAGGCCGTAGCACATTTTTGCAAACTTTAGACAGACATATCTCCGCCATTTTGTCGAATTTCAAAAATCGCTCTCGTCACTTTCAAGATAACCACGAAAGGAAGATTGTGTGAAAATTTCGTGAAAATCGGATGAAAATTGTGGCCGTGAAGTGTTCCGGAAAAAAAAGGCGACGGACGGCCGGCACCACAGACAAAGTCATGTCCGGCAAAGATCAAAAGTCAGTTTGACCCTAGGGGGTCTGGAAGACCCTTCCCCAAAAACCCGAATCCGACGGTATTACAATAACTTCTCTTTGAGAAAGCTAAAAAAACATCAGTAATGAGTTAACACGTTGGAGTTACGATAACGAAAATAATGCGATGCCGCGTTTAATTATTTAGGAAGAGTGTATAAGACGAAAAAGCTATCTTTATAATAGGTAGCCACTCTAATGAAAGTATTAAAATTTCAGGGAAAGATTAAAAAGAAAAAAAAAAAGGGTCGGGGCGGTTTGGGCGTTAGGCTCAGTTGAATTAGTTAACCTTACGCCCCCTACTACCCGCAATCTCTTGGAGGTACTTCTCCCTCCTAACAAACTCCAAGGGGCCTCTTCAGCATGAGCAATTTTTTTTTTTCGTCTAGACCTTAGGTTATTCTATCTCTCGTATATCACTTTATATGTATTACAGGTAGAATTTGAATACAATTCTCATGGGAGACCCTTCGCTGGGAAAGCCCTCATCTTATTTACGCACCACTTTTCCAGGTTGGTTTCAAATTTATTCTCCTTCGTCGGACAGGTCATTAAATGTTTTAAAACATTGGTTAAACAAAGAGATTACATTTTTTCGAAAATTCAGAATCTGCATAAATTTTGACGTGACGAAAAAAAGTATCGAAGTAAACCCTCCTTGATTTTAACCAAGGAATCGATTGGCATCGATAACTTTTGGATTCGACATACAGGGTGCTCAGGAATGACCTGAACTTCGTTATTTTATATACAAACCTTTTTTTTAAAAATGTGATTCGATTTTACGCTTGATTTGCAGCAAATTTTACTTTAAACACTTTTTTATAAGACCAAAAGTTTTGGAGGAAATCGCAACTCCGGAACATTTGGTCCTATCAAAAAAGTTTTTTAAGTAAAAGTTACTCGAAATCAAGCATAAAATCGAATTACATCGTTAAAAACATGGTTTTTATATAAAATAGTCGTTCCTGAGCACCCTGTATGTCTGAACTAAAAGTTATCGTTTTCAATGGATTTCTTGCTTAAAATTAAGGGGGGTTTACTTCGATACTTTTTTTCGTCAGGTCAAAAGTTTAGAGGGAAAAGGTGGTCCTATCTAGTTCATTTTGAGTCACCTTGACCCTATAAAGGGTTAAAAAAAAAATGTTTAAAAAAGTTTTGTTTCATTAAAAAATATATCAGATTCTCCATGGAAAACAAATATGAAACTAACTTTGGAATTCGATGATCAGATTTCATGCATAAACTTCTGTTGGGCTATTTTGGCTGTAAAACCAAAATTGATTTAATTACCTTAGACCTTAAAGTTCGTTTAAAAACCTTCATAATTAAAGTAGGCTAAAATAACGTTTCTTTCTAAAATTACACTCTGACAGGCATTTTTTGAATTTTTAAAAGCTTTAATTACAGTGATAGATCACGAACAATATCGAAAAGTGAAAGGAAAACATCAATCTTGACAGGTGAATTAATTTTTTTCTACCGAGTCTTGAAAATTTAACTTTTCTGATCACAAAAAAGTCAAACCTATGAGCTAAGAGGGGTCAAATAGACCCTTTATAGTCAAAATGGAGATTTGGGTAGAAAACCACTCATTGTCATATAAGGGGTCAAATAGACCCTTTATAGTCAAAATGAAGATTCGGGTAGAAAACTACTCATTTTAATAGAAGGGGTCAAATAGACACCTTATGGTCAAAATGGAGATTGGGGTAGAAAAGCACTCATTGTCATATAAGGGGTCAAATAGACCCTTTATAGTCAAAATGGAGATTCGGGTAGAAAACCACTCATTGTCATATAAGGGGTCAAATAGACCCTTTATAGTCAAAATGAATATTCGGGTAGAAAACTACTCATTTTAATAGAAGGGGTCAAATAGACACCTATTGGTAAAAATGGAGATGGTGGTAAGAGAATCCCTCATCATTTTCATAGAAGGGGTCAAATAGACCCTTTATGGTCAAAATGGAGATTGGGGTAGAAAAGCACTCATTATTTTCATAGAAGGGGTCAAATAGACCCTTTATAGTCAAAATATAGATTCGGGTAGAAAACTACTCATCAATTTAATAGAAGGGGTCAAATAGACCCTTTATGGTCAAAATGGAGATTTGGGTAAGAAAATCCCTCATCATCTTCATAGAATGTGTCAAATAGACCCTTTATAGTCAAAATGGAGATTTGGGTAGAAAACCACTCAATTTGACCATATAGAAGGGGTCAAGGAGACTCTTAACTCTTTATAGTCAAAATTGAGATTTGGGAAGAAAACTACTCGTCTATTTCACCATAAAGGGGTCAAGGAGACCCTTTATAGTCAAAATGGAGATTTGGGTAGAAAACCACTCATCATTTTTATAGAATGGGTCAAATAGACCCTTTATAGTCAAAATGGAGATTTGGGTAAGAAAATCCCTCATCATTTTCATAGAATGGGTCAAATAGACCCTTTATAGTCAAAATGGAGATTTGGGTAAGAAACTACTCATCAATTTAATAGAAGGGGTCAAATAGACCCTTTATGGTCAAAATGGAGATTTGGGTAAGAAAATTCCTCATAATTTTCATAGAATGGGTCAAATAGACCCTTTATAGTCAAAATGGAGATTTAGGTAGAAAACCACTCATTTTGACCATATAGAAGGGGTCAAGGAGACTCTTAACTCTTTATAGTCAAAATTGAGATTTGGGAAGAAAACTACTCATCTATTTCACGATAAAGGGGTCAAGGAGAGCCTTTATAGTCAAAATTGAGATTTATGTAGAAAACCACTATTTTCATAGAAGGGGTCAAGGAGACCCTTTGTGATCAAAATGGAGATTAAGGTAGAACCCTACTTATCTATTTCACCATAAAGGGGTCAAGGAGACCCTTTATAGTCAAAAGGGAGATTTGGGTAGAACACTAATCATCTATTTCACCATAAAGGGGTCAAGGAGACTCTTTATAGTCAGAATTGAGATTTGAGTAGAAAACCACTATTTTCATAGAAGGGGTCAAGGAGATCCTTTATGATGAAAATGGAGATTTGGGTCGAACATTACTCATCTATTGCATCATAAAGGGGTCAAGGAGACCCTTTATAGTCAAAATGGAGATTCGGGTAGAAAACCACTCATTGTCATATAAGGGGTCAAATAGACCCTTTATAGTCAAAATGGAGATTCGGGTAGAAAACTACTCATCAATTTAATAGAAGGGGTCAAATAGACCCTATATGGTCAAAATGAAGATTTGGGTAAGAAAATCCCTCATCATTTTCATAGAATGGGTCTAACAGACCCTTTATAGTCAAAATGAAGATTCGGGTCGAAAACTACTCATCATTTTAATAGCAGGGGTCAAATAGACCCTTTATGGTCAAAATGGAGATTTGGGTAAGAAATTCCTCATCATTTTCATAGAATGGGTCAAATCGACCCTTTAGAGTCAAAATGGAGATTTGGGTATAAAACCACTCATCACTCTGAAATGGGGGTTTTATAATGTTAGTGAAGAGGTCTGTAGAGCCCCCATTTTCCAGAGAGTTATGGTAGCTCCTCAACCATTTCCTTTTTATGTCTGAAAACTAAAGTAAAACTCATGAAAAAGAATTGAGTGAAATGGACAGCCGGTTAGGAAGGAGTAAGAGTTAATTCAAGGGTAAAATGGATTTAGTTTGTGTTGCGCTTGTTAGAAGGGCCAGGGGTAATGAGACGTCGAAAACCCGAGTTCCATTAACTTGCTGTAAATAGTGGCTGACGGCTTCGGCCGGTCAAACTCGAAACCCTCAGCTCCCACCCCGCCTTTTTTTCCCCGTCCGGCAACCCCAAAAGGGAAATACTTTTGAAGTGATTTTATTTAAAACTTTGCGGTGAAAATCGCGCCGGACTTTGGAATGAGAAGACAAACAATCAAGTTATCGATCCGCCATACTTACAATAAGAGGAATTACAATGAGGTTCATTACTCAAGCGGACAATAAACCCCCCCAGTGGCCTTTTTTCGTGAAAAATAGGCCCCCAGTGTTATCCTCGGGAGCCAATAAGACAAGAGCTCATAACAAGTTGATGAAAAATACCTGAGGGCGAGCGGGATTGCGGCCAGTCTATAACGAGAGTCGTTACGCTTTGTCCAGGGCGTCTCCTATGCAAATCTCAACGGCATCTTCATTAGGCAGCCCTTTCTTCCACCCCCTACCTCATTTACATTTACAAATCCATAAGAATTGCCAACCCCAGACCGTCAGCTCTACAGTTTAACATAAAGGGAATCCACACTCTTCATTTCGGACAAGTACACAACTGAGATGAAACACAAACAAAACTTTTCTACTTCCTACTAACTCAAAAGCTCACTTTTTTCCCATTTTTTTTTTCCTCTAAAACGTGTTCGTCATCTCCGCGATTTAAGCTAGAGCGAGTAAATATTGTCTGAAATAAAATTTTTGAATTAAACAAACAGGGCGAGAAATATATTTAATTCTTTCCCTCCTGAAAAGTAGTGCAAACACACTGTGATCTACCTTATTTCGCCATTTTAACATTTTTTTAAAATTGTAAATAACGAAGTTGAAATTAAATGGGACATTTTGCTTCTTTCTTTTTAAAAATTTATATATCGTGAACTTTTTCAAAAGTTTTAGCTTTGGGAAAGGGCCTCAGGAGGTATGGAAATTTTTTTTATCCCCACACCCCACCACTACCTATTATCGCTAATTCATTTTTGAGAATTGGTTTTAAAAGGTGATTGAATTCTCTACAACTTTGATAAAATACACTTTTTTGATTAGATGAAGCGTTCCTTCCTTTTTTCTGACTTTTCTAAAATATGGCTTTTTTCATAAGTAAAAATCGAAAATCCCGCTCAAATAATTTAGGTCCTACAAAAAATCTTTATAGTTCAAAATTGTAGAAAATTTAATAAGCTTTAATTTTGTGTTTATAACATTTTCACCTACGACCTACGGTTTTCGAGATATTGCCGAAAAACCGGAGGAAAAAAAAATCACCTTTAAACCGAAGGTGCCCTCTTCTGAAAGGGCCTTAGGAGGTATGGAAATTTTTTGAATTTATCCCCACACTTCACCCCTACCTATTATCGCTAATTCATTTTTGAGAATTGGTTTTAAAAGGTGATTGAATTCTCTACAACTTTGACTAAATACACTTTTTTGATTAGATGAAGCGTTCCTTCCTTTTTTCTGACTTTTCTAAAATATGGCTTTTTTTATAATTAATAATCGAAAATCCCGCTCAAATAATTTAGCTCCTACAAAAAATCTTTTTAGTTCAAAATTGTAGGAAATTTAATAAGCTTTAATTTTGAGTTTATAACATTTTCACGTACGACCAACGGTTTTCGAGATATTGCCGAAAAACCGGAAAATCACCACGAAGGTGCCCTCTTCTATAGTGTGGTTGAGTAGGGTGATTAATGAGGTCGTGGTATGGGTTTTTTGGGGTTAAAAACACGAAATTGTTTTTCGATTTATTTAATTAAACTTTTAATTTCAAACATTCTCTTTTTGTACTTTAGATATTCTAATAACATCCAGTAAAAGGGGAAAAACTAGGCCGAAAGACCCCCTTGCCTATCGCCGCTTATGATATTCAAAGACTTCACAAAACTTATAATACCGCCTGAATAATTGATGAAGAGAGAGAAAAAAAAAAGTGGATTATTTTGATAAAATTTGCCCCTTAAAAAAAGCCGACTTTCAAAATTTAAAATACAAAAATAATCCTAATTTGGTTTAGGTATTCAATAAAAGTGAGTTTCGATTTCAATCTTTCTCACATCCAACAATAGGTGGTTCTTAATTGGGCTCAACGTGAAAAGAGATTATTTAGGGCGCCTAATGGTTGAAATGGGCTCGTGATCAGAAAAGTTAATGAGAGATTACTCGGAAAATGGTCGGATGTTTGGATTCACCCTAACCCGAACTGAATATTATCCTCAAGCTTTCCTTAATCATCCAAGGTTTAAGTAAATGAAAAAGAGAAAAATCGTGTTTTCATTTAGTCCAGTCAATGCCCTCAGGAGCGGATTTAAGGTGATTTTTTTTTTTCCTTTTTTCGCCAATATCTCGAAAACCGTAGATCATAGGTGAAACAATATTTAGCACAAACTTATAGGTTATAGAATTTGCTTTGAATTTGACATAGTAAGATTTTTTGTAGGACTAAACGTTTCTGAGCTACGAAAGGACAAGTCCTTTGATTTATCCCCCACCCCTCCCTGTTGATCTTTAATTGCTTTTCGATATCGATTTTAAATGGAAATTCAATTCTCTACAACGTTTACTTAGTGCATTTTTTGGATTAGACAAAGCCTTCCCTCCTTTTGTGCGACTTTTCTAAAATCTGACTTTTTTCATGGGAAAAATTCGAAAAGCTCAGTAATGATCGGTCCTACAAAAAATCTTAGTATATCAAATCTGTAGCAAATTTTATAAGCTTTAATTTTGTATTTATAAAATTTTCAAATACTTTAATTTTTGAGTGATTTTTTTTTAAATCTACCCCCACCCGTGCCTATCGATAGTTAATTG
Organism: Orius laevigatus; assembly: GCA_018703685.1. Classification (NCBI taxonomy): domain Eukaryota; kingdom Metazoa; phylum Arthropoda; class Insecta; order Hemiptera; family Anthocoridae; genus Orius; species Orius laevigatus. Next base: position 5,144 of record JAGWEN010000638.1, on the reverse strand, counting down.
CTTTTTGAGAGTTGTTTTTAAAAGGTAATTAAATTCTCTACAACTTTTATTAAGTACACTTTTTTGATTAGATGACGTCTTCCCTCCTTCGGAGGTCAAAAAAGAAAACTCCCGTTTTTTGCTACCTCCTAGCTCAGATACGTTTAGTCCTACAAAAAATCGTATTAGTTAAAAATTGTAGAAAATTTAATAATATTTAATTTTGTAATAAATATTATTTCCCCTACGACCCACAGTTTTTGAGATATTGGCGAAAAAACGAAAAAAATCACCTTAAAACCGCTCCTGAGGCCAAACAAGTTCGTGACTTTTTTTTTGGTTAATCAGGGGGTCAACACCTACACATTTACTCAGAGAAATAAAATAATTTTTTTCCGCCCACTGTACTTATATGTCTTGTATTTGGGAAATAATAACGGAAAAGCAAACTTTAGTATATTTAAATTTCCGGTTTTAGCTTTCCATTCCCTCGGAGTTTGAATTGAATGAATTATAATAGTCTTCCCAGGAGGAGGGAAGCGTTTCCAATTCTGATGCTAAAACATTTAGGCCAAGATTTCCATGGAATGCCCCTTTCCGCGGCGGCCGCTTCGCCCTTCCCATCTACGTATAGAGAAGGCGGTGGTTCTTTAGAACGTTAGAACAATTACCACACCCCACCCACGCAAACTCGCCTTTTTAGCCACAAAATATCTCATCCTAGTCGCTACCGCTCAAAATGAGGCTTTTCTCGTTATAATTAATGTTATTCAAACGTTTCGTCTTGCTTTGTCCATTAAGCTCTCTTGTTTTAAGCTTAATTTAATTTTCAGTTTCTCGGTTTAAAAAAAAAAAACATTCAAGAACATGTATTTTTTCAGACAAAGTTTTCTGATTAGGGGAACAAATGAAGTTTCAAACTAAAAAAAATTAAAAAGTGCGAAGAAAGGTTTTTTTGTGGAGGGGGATTCGTTGCCAGTACAGGGATTGTCACATTGGCTACATCGAGGTTGAATAAATTATATTTTGAAGGAAACGTCTAGCTTTTGTGAAAGTCGAAACTTAAAGCAACCCCAGTCCGGCAGTCTAAGTCGAGTTTTGACAACTTCTCTCTACATTATTCATAACCGTGGTGGGGAAAGATGGTGAGGATGAGGAGGGGAGGGGTTGATAAAGAAGAAGAGGTCGACGAAGCCTCTCTAAACCCAAACCCACATAATTAAACAGCCTGGGACTCTTTTAACATTGATAATGAGTTTTTGTTGCATTGTACTTACTCAAAGTTCACCAGAGGGGTTCTAAAACGAAATTAGAGCTGGACACACGGCCATATCGCTTTATTTCTTCAGTCTGAAAGGGCCATAAATACTTAAGAGGGATCGGACATTAAAATTCGATTAAAACCCTTTACATACGATGGAGTTGAAAGGACCTGGGCTTGAATGGATGAGTTGTACTTGTATGTATAAGAATTCCAGGTCACCTTTCTTAATGAATTTGATGAGGTCTAGCTTCCCAACACTCCCTAAACCTACCAACAACCTCCCCATCCATATCCCAAAAGCCCCACTACACTACAAATCTTTCCCCACCATCCCTAAACTAACATCACCTCCCCTACTCTCCTCAACATTAAACCACCTCCTCTATTCTCCTTAAAATCCTCCCCCTTCTCTCCTCAACATTCCAATACCTCCCCCCTACCACTACCTCTCCAAACCTCCACAACATTCCTAGCTATCCCATACTCCCCTCAACATTCAACCACCTCCCCTACTCCCCTCAACATACCACCACACCTCCCCTACTCTCCTCAACATTCCACCACCTCCACTATTCTCCTCAACATTTCATCACCTCCCCTATTCTCCTCAATATTTCACCACCTCCTCTTACCCTCCTCAACATTCCACCACCTCCCCTACTCTCCTCAACATTCCACCACCTCCCCTATTCACCTCAACATTCCACCACCTCCACTATTCTCCTCAACGTTCCATCACCTCCCCTATTCTCCTCAACATTAGACAAACTCCCTATTCTCCTCAATATTTCACCACCTCCCCTGTTCTCCTCAACATTCCACCACCTCCCCTACTCTCCTCAACATTCCATAATCTATAATTTTCTGATCGTAAAATGTGTACCTACTATATACGTGAAAGAAAAGACCTTTTAATCGATCAACTTGTTAAATTGTAATTTGGAGTGAGCCAACTGAGAAGCACGTAACATCCGTTTTAAAAAAAATAATTACCGGGTTCACACCTAATAACGAAGTCCATTTAAAATTCACGCGATCCTTACAAATATCAACATCGTTCGATATAGACAAACTAGAAAACGTGAAAGAACTTAACACTTTCAATTAAGCCCCGCAGTGGACGGGTGCCAAGTTGAAACGGACACTAAAGAAGATAACCGTTTAGTCACGGAGGGTAAAGGTCGAAAGGAAGAAAATATATATCAATGTTGCCCCTAGGAGACAGATTTGGTACACCCCCTAGCATAAATCAGCTCTAATGACTTACCACTACCCCCATTAGGCAAACCGTGAGGCCTCTCCTCTCTAGCGGAATTGTTAGACCCGAGACACTATAATTAAATACTCTCCCTTACCTGTGAACTCAACCCTAATTAATTTGCCATAGTAATGCATCTATTTTTAGCCATAAAATATCAGATTTCACTCTATTTTAGAAACAGGGAACAAACAAAAAACTTAAAAATGAAAAAAAATCTTGATGTTTAAATATCGTCCTTAAAAACATTGAATGAAAATGATGAAAGACTTTTTTATTCTTCATTTTTAAACAAATAAGAGGACACAAAACTTTTTTTTTTTGAGAAATGATAAAGAATTTTTCGATGCGGACGAATGGACAAAGACTAAAGCGTCTGTTATTTAAAAAAAACCTCATTTTAAATAAAACAAAATTTATCAAAGAGTCGTTTACTAAGATGAAAATTCTGTTGATGTAATAATTTGTGAAAGTTCATGGATTGAGAAAAAGCAGAAGAGAAAAATAAAACGACGATTTAAAAGATTTTAATTTTTAAACCTAGAAGAAATCGCTTTTCATGGATAAAAGTTTCAATTGATCAAAAAATTAATTTTTTTTTTTAAATCTTATAAAATTATATAACCATTTTAGCTCATTTTCATAGTGGTCCCATATTTAATTTGATTGGAAGTATTTATTTTTATTAAAAGAAAAAAATTCTTTCAGGCATATCGCTGCTGTTGATGTATCAACAATCCGCTCTCCTGAAAAGTTCTTGTTTTCTTCCTTTGGGAATTCGTCCTAAACGAATGAAATCGAATGAAATTTTTTTCTCATGTATAATCAAAAGTTTAAATTTTAGGCTTAATAAGAACAAAAAGTACGATAAAAATATGTAAAGCGTTAACCGTCCGAGTCTGCTTGTCAGTTGTTGGTGGCTTTCTGCGATATTAGCATAATCAAGCCGACAACATGGATAGACGGGAGGGCCAGTTTGGAAGGCGATGTTCAACGAGGGGAATAAAATGAAGTGAACGAAACGGGACGAGGTTGTTCAGTTACAAACATACCAACAAAAGCACTTTCAACTAAACAACCAATAAAAACATTAAGCGAGAAATATCCAATTTGATTACATAAACAATTTTAAATTGTTTCAATCCTCGTATAAATCAAAACCGAGCTTTTGAGGTTAAACCTCAACCCATTTTTCGCCAATACAGTTTTAGCGGATTTTTTTTGGCGTTTGTCCTCCTCCTTGGAACCACAGTAAATCACAAATTGATGAGTTTTTGGTCGTTTTCAGGCTTTTCAAAATAAAAGCAAGAGTTGACAACTTCATGACAGGTGGAGGCCAGGATAAGAAGCTCTCTTAACTTTTAAAATAGAAACTTTTCGTCAGTAAATTATTGCCTTTACACAGGCGGTATGGGCGTTTCCGGAAAAAAAAAGAAAAAAAAAAGAAGCCATCATCAAAGAGCTTTTATATTAAAATTAAAGTTAGGAACAAAATAATATGGAGATATCGACTGCCGAGTTGCCAAATATTTACTCTGGCATTGCCGCCTGAATTCATGAGATAAAGTCCCCCTAAAAGTCAAACCGGAAGATCACAAGGGCCTTCGCCTTTTCAGAGAAAGAAAAAAAAAACCATGTGAAGTAGTCTTGAGCCTCCATTAAAAGGATTCGAAAAGGGAAAAATCAAACTAAACCTAAGAAAACGATCAAAACTAATATAAGATTCAACATGTACGGTATGGTTGAGCATATGGTAGGATATTGCTCCATATAGTTTGTCTTTGTAATATCAACTTTTCAGCGAATATCCAACAGAAATTACACCGCTAAAACACTCGAGTATGCTGTAAAAACATTTCACTTAGCTTACATTTTATGTTTACTTAAAATCGTTTACTAGATCTTTGTAGCTATAAAAAATTATAGGGGTTAAAAGAACGATAAACGCAACCAATCTGTGTTCCGGATGTTTTATACCGGTTTCTAAATGTTCCAGGGGAAAGTCATCACGTTTAAAAAGTCCTCTTTTATCGTTTTTCTACCTTACCCAGGCCTTTCCAGACCCAACCATATGTGTAAAAGACGCAGAGTAGGGGAAAAAAATGAAGCTTAAAACTGACGTTCCAGAAACGTTAGAATCTGGCATTTGTCCCATGGTCAAAGATTTATGCCAGTTTTAAAAAAAGTTGACTAAGACTTTTTCCGCTTAAAAATCGTTGGAAGCTTTATTTGGTGTTTTATTTACATAACAGGAAATGTCGCTCGTTTTTGAAATTTATTAGCCCCAACCCCCTCTTTTACTTATTTCGTTTAATTACGTCAACGAATAATTTTCTCATAATATGTACATTATAAGCGGTTTAAAAAATTTCATTAAGCGATTTATCGGGGAAAAAAAACAAACTAAAAACTTTTCAGGAGAGGGGATTGAAGTTGATATCAACAACAGCGTTATGCCTGAAAGAATTTTTTCTTTAATAAAAATAAATACTTCTAATAAAAATGAAAATATGGGACCACTTGGAAAATGAGCGGAAATGGTAAATCAGTGATTCCCAAACTGGAGAGCGCGCTCTAGGCCTAGGGGGCGGGGATTCAATTCCAAATATTTAGTCCTTCTGGACATATTTTAAGGATATTTTT
>JAGWEN010000637.1:0-67119 GCA_018703685.1 Orius laevigatus | reverse complement strand
AAAGTTGAATGGTTTTGACGATCCAGTGAAGGACAGAAATAGAAAAAACGTAACGAGTCCCTCGTTCTATATTGTGTTCGGAGACGAAACATTAATTTGAACAACACTATTCCTGATTTAGCTTTGGCGAAACGCCCTTTCAAAAATTAATTCTGATGTTTTGTTAAATTGATGGAAATGCTATATTGTTGGTTGAACATTGAACTCGACGGAAAAATATAAAAATAGGAGGGAAAAGCTCACTTTTTTGGGGCCCGTTGATCTTATAAAAAATTAGAAATTTCTCAAAAATTTGGTTTTAAAAAAGTTGAAAAGCTTTCAATGCTGAAATGGATGAATTTTTGATGAAAACTTGAAAAATTCGGATGTAAAGAGAAGTATGAAAAAAGAAAAAAAGGATGAAAAAAGAGTAAAGAGGGGGTAGTGGAAAGGTAATTGAAGGGGGTAAACTGAAGTGGTAATAAGAGGGGATAAATTGGAGGAGTAATAAGAGGGGGTAATTTGGAGGGTAATAAGAAGAGGTAAGCTGGAGGGGGTAAGTTAAATGGGGGTAAGTTAGAAGAGGTAAGTTGGAGGGGTAATACGAGGGGGTAATTTGGAGGGGTAATAAGAGTTGGTAAGCTCGAAGAGTTAAAAGAAGAATCAGGAGGGGGTAAGTTAAATAGGGATAAGTTACAAGGTGTAATTCGGATGGGGTAAGTTAAAAGGAGTAATTTAGATGGGGTAAGTTAGAAGGGGTAAGCTGGAAGGGGTAAATTAGGGGGTAAGTTAGAAGAGGTAAGTTGACTGGGTAACAAGAGGTGGTAAGCTGAGGGGGTTAGTTAAATAGGGGTAAGTTAGAAGGAGTAAGTTAGAAGGTCTAATTTGGATGGGTAAGTTAGAAGGGGTAATTTGGAGGGGCAATAAGAAGGGGTAAGCTGGAGAGGGTAAGTTAAATGGGGGTAAGTAAGAAAAGGTACGTTGGAGGGGTAAAGGGTGGGTAAGTTGGAGTAATTGAGAGATAATTATGGGTAAGGGTATTTGGACTTTAAAGGTAATTGGAAGAGATAGTTAGTAAAGGTAGTTTGAGGGGGTAAGTTGGAGTAGTAGAGAGATAAGCAGGGGTAAGAGGGGAATAGTGAGGTAATGAATTGTATTATTCGAGGGGGTAATAAAAAAAGAATGCTTTGAGTGGGTAATATCAGGGGGTAATTTGTAGGGGGAAATGGAGAGGTTAATGTGGATGAGGTAAATGGGAGGGTATTAAGAGGGGGTATAAGTTTGAATGATGAAAGGTAATTATGGGTAAAGGAAGGGTAGTTGTTAGTATGTAGGAAGAGGTAGTTGGAGGGGTGAGTTAGTAGTAGAGTGGTAAGCAGGGGTGATGTAGGGGTAATGAATTGCATTATTGGAAGGGTTGAATAGGGGTAATGAGAGGGGTAATTTTGAGTGATAGTAAGATAAGCGGGGTAATTGAGGGGTAGTTGGACTTTAGAGACAATGCAGATGGAGGTAATTGAGTAGTGAATGATGGAGTAATGGTAGGTAGGTTCGGGAGTAATGGAGTGGTGTTTAATGATTGAAGTGGTAGAGGGGTAAGTTGGGAGTGAATGTAATGGCGGTAAGCAAATCCTGAACTCGCTTATCAACCTTCCCCAAGCCGAGTTTTCCTTTGACAATTTGGATTCCTCTATTATTTTTTTTTCGTCGACTTTCTTAAAATTTAATTGATCCTCTTCCGCCTAATTAGTATGATTGAGATCTTTCCGAACGTGTAACGAGTAATAATCGAAGGTGAGACGAAAAAAAAAGTTGAGGTGGAGGGAGATACCTGGTGTATCCCTTCTACTTAGCAGAAACACGGTGAAAGTAAGAAAGTTGTCAAAAGCTTCCACGAAAGCTTCCAGTCCTCATGTTTCTTGTGCTCAGGAGTCTTTAAAATTTTTTGGAGTCTTTTTAACTGTACGTATAAGAAGAATTTCTTTCCTGTTTATTATATTCTTTAAATAACTTAAAATTATGACAAATACCAAATTTTGAAGGTCCAAAAAAAGAGAAAATATGAAAGTCTATTATGTCACAGTACCGGTTCTTCCTTCTGTACACTGCGGTCATCATGCTTCATTTTTTTTTGTTTCAAAGCTTTCACTTTTTATCCTTCCAAGTCCACTAAAAATCAAAGCATTCGAACTTCACCGTCGAGCTTTTCCTAATCTGTTCTCGATAGATTTCCAAAGATGTTCGGTGACCGATCTTCAGAATCCTTAAAAATCCTGAATTCCAGCCTATTGATGTACATAATTTTCGTGCTAACCACACGGTCTAATTATATACTTAATTTTGTGGTTATTTTTAACTTTGGGCTTATCTAGATGCACTTAATATCCGGTCAAAAAGTACTTTTACCAGCCAGATTACCCCCCCCCCTTTGAATATTGAATGATGAATACTTTTCCCAATTCTTATTTTGGCAATTCACGCATCGTGGATACTTCCCGGCTCTCGCTATGATGGGTTCAATTTTGGCTTCAATGCATCATGGGTGGGTACTTTCGCAATTCCTATTTTGGCTTGCTTAATGATGGGTACTATGGCAGTAACCCAATGTACTGCCAAGTACCTACTTCTAGAATAATGGGTACTTTCCCGATGCATTATGGGTAATTCTGGAATACCTGATGGTCAATTTCAAGGTGCGTACTTACCGCGATGGATCACAAAAGGTTTAAACATTTCCGATGCATCATGGGTTTCGCATGATGGGTACTTTTTCATACTAGGCACTTTTTTTGAAAAATGCCTTTTTTTCTACATTTTTCAATTCAATTTTCATAAAAGATTCATCCAAAGTTATTTAATAAAATAAAGAATAATTTAAGAATAATTAAACAAAAATTACGACGAAGGTCCGTGAATGAGCCGAACCTGAACTAATGAAATGTAAATTAAAGACCTTCCTAAATTGAAAAATGATCCCACAATGGTTTACTATTTAACCAAAAAATTTTTGTTTTCAAACCGAAAAGGTCAATACTCCAAGCAAAATGTTTCGTAACTGTCCTAGATATCCGAAGTATCCTTTTTTTTACATTTCACTTCATTCTTTAACTTAATTTTAAATATCAAGCAATCTTTTTCTTTGCCTAATTTTGGTTTTAGTTGGGCAAAAACCGGTCTAGTTTTTTTTGTACAATTATGTTGAAATTGTACCGAAATCGTTATAAACTTTTTTTTTACCGCGTAGCCTAATTTTTTATTCTCTAATGATGAAAAGGAAGGATTTTTGAAGTAAAAAAGCGTTCGGCGAACAAAATGTCCTTTTTTAGCCAATTTTTGGATGAAATAATGTTGCGTTAGTACCTCGCCATCTATGGACGTGGCAGAGTTCCGCCGGCACGGTACCCGGCATCCTAGCTTGGCATTTTATAACCACAAATTCAGTGCATCCCGAATTCAGCTCTGGGATTTAAAGGCTCCCGCCGGTTAAGATAGGTGAATCGGCCCCGGACGAGTTTTCGCTCTACAATTTTTGAGGGTCTTTTATATCTAAAAAGAAACATACTCACCAAATTTTAGGGTCCTAGGGTGCCCCTAGGGTCAGTTATAACGGAAAACGTGAAAAAGCGATGTTTTGTCACTATTTATTTTTCCACGGACGAAAAAATCAAATAAATTTTTTTTGCGAAGTCGAAAATTACTTAAAAACATGTCAGAAACAACTCAGAATTTTTTGGTCTGGATCAAAAAATTATTGAGACCAGTTTCGGACGTTTTTATGCGAAAAACCAGAGTGCGAATTTCACATTTTCTATTAAAAACCGTAGTTCAAAAAATCGTGACACATTTATATCAACAGAAAACGTGTATTTTTATGTTATAAACACCCTGAATTTTTTTCAGAATTTTAAAATTGGTGGATCGACTCCGTTTTCAAAGAAAACCACATATGATTCTGGCAAAATTGGCTTCATATTGGGCTTCGAAGGCATTCTGGGTGATAAATTTTTTTATCGAGAAATTGACTTCAAAATCGTGTTCCTCACACCAAAAAACGTTGGTAACCACATTTTGGGGCAAATAAAAAAATAAATTTTTTTTTCGTTGGTCAACTTCGAGTCGATTTTTAAGGGTGAAGGAGTCATCTGAGCATTATTTTTAGTAAAACAGCTTTGATAGCCCTTTAAAATAACTTTCCAACGGTGTATTGAATGAGTAAATCGGTTAAGAATTAAGGAAGTTATGGACGTTTAAAGTTAATCGTTACAAAAATCATGTGTGGTTTTCTTTGAAAACGGACTCGATCCACCAATTTTAAAATTCTGAAAAAAATTGAGAGTGTTTCTAACATAAAAATACACGTTTCCTGTTGATATAAATGTGTCACGATTTTTTCAACTACTGTTTTTAATAGAAAATGTGAAATTCGCACTCTGGTTTTTCGCATAAAAACGTCCAAAACTGGCCTCAATAATTTTTTGATCCAAACCAAAAAAATTTGAGTTGTTTCTGACATGTTTTTAAGTAATTTTCGACTTCGCAAAAAAATTTATTTGATTTTTTCGTCCGAGAAAAAATAAATAGTGACAAAACTTCGCTTTTTCACGTTTTCTGTTGTAACTGACCTTAGGGGCACCCTAGGACCCTAAAATTTGGTGAGTAGGTTTCTTTTTAGATATAAAACACCCTAAAAAATTATAAAGCGAAAACTAGTCCGGGGCCGATTCACCTATCTTAACCGGCGGGAGCCTTTCTGCACAAAGAACATAAAAAGCCTTGAGCGTCTTTCCCGCTTATAAATAGGCCTTTGTATATTTTTACCTGATCAAAGTTCTACTATTTTTATAATACCTTATATTTAAAGGTCGTTATTCATAATAATCATAATTTTCACACACACGTAATAATCTAGTTTTATTCGCACATAAATTTCAATTCATTAAAGTACCAAAAAAACATTGAGAAAACAATTTATTTTTCATTTGCATTTTTTTAAGGACATCTTCATAAAATTAGCTTTTTTAAAATTGGCTATTCTTGACGTTTTGAGGTTGTCAATTCTGTCAAAAAGGGGGAAAACCGATCAGTTTAGCTGAAACCGGTTTTTTTGACCAAAACCGTTTGGAGCGTGTGACCTATTCATTTAGTACCCATGGATGGTCACTATACCCATCATGCATTGCGTTAGTTTCCATTTGGTCCACCACCCCAAACTACTTCAATAAGATTTTAAAGAAACTTCTAATTTTAGGTGTGATGAGGAGGTGAGATGGCGTGTACGACGTCCACCGAGTACGCCCTCACCATTCGAGGGGCGTACAAAAGGTACGGTCCGACAAATGTCGTCCTCAAAGGGCTCAACATGACATTACCGAGAGGCACAATGTAAGTCATGTTTTCATCAATGACGTCATAACTTTGCTTTTCCAGATACGGTCTTTTAGGTCCTAGCGGATGCGGGAAGACGACCCTCCTCAGCTGCATCGTCGGACGCGTCGAACTCGACGCCGGCGAAATCTCGACAAGCGGAAAATACAAATCCGATATCGGATACATGCCTCAGGTAATTTATTCAGCCACCTTACGAATTTCAATCCTCCTCGGACAAAAACGCGACGTGATTCGACTTTTTAGCCGGGGGAATCTTTTCGCTCTTCACTTTAGATAAAACACTTCTTGGGTAACGTTTCGTAATTTGAAAAACCGATTTCTCGACGCAATACCGGAAAGTTTTTCTTCAACTTTCATGGACTTTCCAATATTTTGAATTAAAGATTCGGGTTGGCTCGTTTCAGGTATACTCGTTCCCCAATATATCAAACGTATTAGCCAGGAATCTTGGCAGAAAAAATCTTCCTTCACCACACCTGTCCTCTTTTTCTCTAAATTAACCGTTTTTTAGCCCCCTCGTGTTTATTTAAAACACATAAATCAGTAAATCGTACCGGACATTTCTTCAAAATTAAAAAAAGTAGGAAAAACCACTTTCTAAGACAGGTAGCGATAAACGGAAACGGAAGGATTATGTAAAATGTTTAGAAATCTTTATGACGCGTTTTGATTAATTTTTTAAGATCCGAATCTTGTGGAAAAATTGAGAAGGGGAAGAGGAAAAAATTAAAAATAAGTTTCCCTTTTTTTTATAAAAATTTATTTTTAGACGGCGACGTTTCTTGGTCGAAAGCGAAAATTTATGATGTCGTTTACTTTTTAATTTCATCGTTCGGGATGCTTTGGTTGATTATTTGATGGGGCATGGTACTGATTGTTCAAGATGCAAAATTTACTGGACCCTGCAGTTCATAACCATTTTAATGCTAATAATTTTTGGTGTTTCCGTTTTCAGGATATAGCGCTTTATTCGGTTTTAAGCATTTACGAGACTTTTCTTTATTACGGTCGACTTTTTGATATGACTTACGCTCAAATCGAAAGCCGGACGGATCAGCTCGTCAAACTTCTCGAACTACCTTCTGCCAATACACTAGTCGAAAATTTAAGGTAATAAATACGAAGAAAGGTTTTCTAATCTTTTTCATTAGTGGAGGCCAGCAAAGACGAGTTTCGTTCGCAGTAGCTCTGCTTCATGACCCGCAGCTGTTGATTCTGGACGAGCCGACTGTCGGGTTGGATCCGCTTCTTAGTCAGAGCATTTGGGAACATCTTTTGAAGTTGGCGTCCGACGGGAAAAAGACGATTATCATAACGACCCATTATATTGAAGAAGCGAGGCAGGCTCATATCGTAGGGTTGATGCGAGGAGGCGTCCTGCTCTGCGAAGAGGCACCCAATCTTCTGATGACTTCGCACAACTGCGAAAATCTCGAGCAAGCGTTTCTGCAACTGAGCCACAAACAGCAGAATGCATGCAGCGGCGAAGAAGAGCAAATCGTATCCAACTATCCCGAGAAGCAAAATCCGAAGCCGCATTTGAATTCGGAAGGGTGGTTCCTTTGGTCTCGTTTTATGGCGCAGTTGATCAAAAATTGGTTTTTTATGTGGAGAAACAAAGCTATGATGATATTTTTACTTGGATTACCTTTAGTACAATGCACGTTTTATAATCTTGCCATCGGTCATGATCCGGAAGGGTTGAAAGTTGCTATAGTCGTCGACGAGTTGAACGGTTTGAAGGAATGTACCACGTTTCCGACCAATGGATGCAATCTTGAGATACCGCTAAGTTGCCGCTACATCGACATATTGAGGAATAGAACGATCGATCTCGTAGGTTGATTCTTAAGTTGCGGCTTTTCGTCTAAATGAGTTTTAGGTGGAATACGATGGACTGGAAGCCGGGAAGTCGGCGGTTTCTCTTCACAAAGCTTGGGGGCTTCTGTATTTTTCGAACAACTACTCCTCCGCTTTGGCAGAAAGGATCAATTTGACGTCAGACGCTTCTAACCAGTCGGTCGAATACAGCCAGCTTAACGTTTGGATGGACATGTCAAGTAAGTTCCTCAAAGTCTACCTTAAAGTGGTGCCTCTTTTATCCCAGTTTGGTGCCCCTTTTGTCCAAATGTGGTGTCCCTTTTACCCCAATGTGATGCCTTTTTAACCTCACTTTGGTCCCCCCGCACTTCTTTGAAATGTTAACTTAATTTTTTTAAATTCCCTTTTTAGATCAGTACATCGGGAACATGATCAAAGAGCACCTTTTGAGTGGCTACGCTGATTTTTTCGAAGATCTATTCAAAGACTGCGGTTGGCCATCAAAAGCAGCCAATAATCCAGTTCGGGTAACGAGATAACCATATCATAACCTCAATCAAGAACCGTTTTTCAGTTTGAAGATCCCATCTATGGCGTCAGACACCCAAGCTTTATACATTTTGCATCACCAGCAGTCATCGTCGTGTAAGAATTATTATTTCTTGAATTACTTTACGTTGAATTTTAGTTTTATGTTTTATCTCCCATTGATGTTCACCGTCGGTGTCCTTCTTTATGAAAAAATGGCCGGAATACTGGAACGCGCTATGGTGGCAGGTTGGTGAACCAAATGTGAAGAGGCGTTACTAAATGGTTTTTTTAAGGTGTGACGACGTTGGAAGTGGTTACTGCTCATTCTGTGATCCAATTCGTTGTTTTATGTCTTCAAGGATTGATCATGATGATAATCATGTATCAGGTGTTCGATAGTCCTTTCAACGGAAACTTTTTTTTGACGTCGATCCTACTCATTCTGCAAGGACTGAGCGGAATGTGTTTCGGTTTTTTGATTTCCGTCATTTCCGACACGATGAATACAGCGTCGTTTATGGGTATCGGAAGCTTTTTCCCGCTCTGCTCGATGAGCGGCATGCTTTGGCCGCAAGAAGGGATGCATACGATTTTGAAATCGATAGGCTGGCTCCTTCCTACGTCACTGCCGACCGAAGCGATGCGAGCGCTCACCGCCCGCGGTTGGGATTTCCATCATCCGACCGTCTACAAAGGCTTCATCTCCTCCACAATGTGGATACTATTTTTCTGCATGATGACCCGAATCGTCATCGGCGCTCGAAAAGGTTTAAGAGCCAGATAACTTATGTAAACATTGTAAATAAAATTTGTAAAAAAAGACATCATTTTAATAAATATTTTTATTAAACATAACTTGCTAAAACATTGTAGACTTTTCGTCTTCGAGTCTTTTGGATCACCCTGTAGTTGTTTTCGATCGGAAAGCCATCTTTCATTGGGAGCCTTCTAAACCAGCCAAGCTGATCTTCCGATATCGTCTTTTGTGTCTTCAAAACAGTCCAGACGACCGACTCAGCACAATCGGGGGTCGTCAAAGAGCCAGAATATCTGAAATATTCGCTGATGTCGTTTGGAAGGAATTCATTGGCAGTCGTCAAGTTTCCTTCGTTTTCCATCGATTTTATCAATTTTGCAATGCCATCATCAGCCTCTCCAATTTTCTAAAAAAATAATTAATATCACAGACATTAAATTTCATTAGTTACATATAGGACACCGATAACTGCAAGGCCATTAGGATGTTTCTTCGCTTCTGCTACTCCGGAATAGACATCTTTGTAATGAACTAAATGCAGTTCTAATGCAGGCCTGAAAATAAAATTAGAAAATTATCGTGAAAAAATGAAAGCGAACCTTTTTTTGTCGACGATATGTTCGGCTTCCCAATGAAAATGGGCAGAATCGAGTTTGTAGAAGCCACGGAGTCCTCCAGCAGCTATACCTACGTCGAGTCCATTTTCGACTTCCATCGTCAAACCGAGCGTTGTCGCGCCTGCTTGTCCGCGAAGCCCGCACTGGCCGTAATTGACGAATACGATCGGAAGACCTCGATGAACGTCGGAAGCTGAGTTTGAATCGATTTCGATCGGCGACTGCAGAGTACCGGTACCGCATAATCCGGGCCAGTCTACAAACGTATGGGTTTAAAGGGTCTCGACTTTAAAAAGGTCTAACTAGCTTTTACAATTCACCAGTCATAGGTCAACCGAAACCGGTTTTTTAACCTAAAACCGCCATCCCTAATTTAGGTTATAGTAGTAACAGGTTATATCATGAAAAACTTACCAGCGCCTTGTTGATCGTACAAGTTATTACTATTTGGCTTTTCTAAAAAAAATAATAATAAAATAAAACCATGATTAATACATAAAAATAAAATAAAAAATAAACCTACTCTCCAGATTAATATTATTGCTAATAATTAACGATTTGCAACTCGACTGGAGAATTATCGAGCAGATAATCAATATGGAGATTTCCCATTTAGACATCTTGAAAAAGGCTGAAATCATATGAAAAAAATATTTTAGATTTTAGTTTAAAATGTCGGTGAAGAATGCAAAAAAGGACCAAGCGACATGCGTTTCGCCGCGTTTTTTAGGGAAAAGTCAGAAAAAGAAGAAGAAAAAAAGTAATAAAAAAAATTTTTTTGGCCAAAAAAAATGTTAATTGATTTTCAGTGTATCCGTACGAGTATCGCCTTTTGGCGGAAAAAGATAAAAACGAAGAAAAAAGCGAGGAAGAGTTGGGAATCGAAAGGGTCAATTCGGTCTACACGAAAATGCTGAAATCTCATCGGAGGCACGTTTACGAGTCGCAGCTCGTTCAGAAATGTTGGCGACAAGTCGAGCCCGAACCACGCCGTCGGAAAAGGCGGAAGAAAAAGAAGAAAACCATCGAACCCCTTCCCGATCTCATCGACACAGAGCCAAAAGGTTCTTTAAAACCGCCATTTTTTATCAATTAAAACCGCTTACGTCATCACTGGAGGTTATTTTAGGTTATAAACAAGTTCCATCACGTTAAAGCAACCATAACCCAAGTTCCTTACCTCACAACACTCGAAAACAAAAAAAAATGTCCTCAAACTAACAAACTCCGTTTTTATCTAATTATTTTGTTTGCACAATTTGAGCTAATTATAAAAAGAAATAATTGATTAAATCTTAAACGTTTGTTTTGCATTTGTTATTTAAAAATCATGAGGAAAAAGGTTTTTCGCGTGTTTTCTTCTTCTAATTAACTTTTGTGCATATAAGTTGATCAAACAGTTCACCACAAGGTCAAAAACGCGAAAAATAACAAAAGAGAAAATTTTTCAACGAAATATTTTTGAAATTAAAAGACTTTTTGACTGAGATAATGGTGAAAGACTGACTGTAAACGAACTCCTACTTCCTATCGAGAAACCCCACTTGGCTATCAATTTATTCATGTTTCAATACAAATAAAAAGATTTAGTTTAAACAAAAAATTAAATAACTATAAATAAAAGTGTCATTGACTGGTGAAAAAAAAAACCTCTGGCTGGGGTCTTTTTTTAGTCGAAAAGAGTCAAAATCTGGCTGTAAAGGTTTCTTTTGAAAAAGATTAAAATCTAGCAGAAAAGGGTCTTTTCTTATCAAAAAGGTTAAAATCTGGCTGAAAAGCCATAAAAGTCTGTGAAAATGCGTAAAATTAAGCAGAATGTGTACCATCTAATCATCCTATATTGAACTGGTGGCGATTTCATGAAGTTGTTAAAACAGAAAAGAGGGTGCCCTAAAAATTTCAGGTCGTTTGGTCCAGAAGGCGGAAAAACGAGATAAACGTTTTAAAGGTTATATCAGAGAAGTCACTCACCTGGCTACTCAGAAGAGACTGAGGCTTTTTACAGGAGGCTTTTCAGGACTTTTTTTCCCTCTATTATTTATAATTTAGAAAAACGGTAAATCCATCCTTTCTCCGTGAAAATTTACCTGCTCCTGTCCGGGTAAATCCGCTTTTAATTAGTTAAAAGCCTCGAAATAAACAAAATGGCGGACATCTTAAGGGTTGATGACCCTCATTTTTCAAATTTCAATTCTGAAAGAACAATTCGGCTTATAAACAAAATTAGATAGACGTTTCCTTCCTGGTGATATTTACAAAATAATCTTCCAAGATAGGGCTGGGGGATCGGCTTTTCTGATAGAAATCTTCACATGTTTATTTTATTGTTGTTTTGATAGAAAGTAGGTTTAAAATTTCGAAAGATGAGTTCGGGTCCGATACGTTTGTCGTCGATCGTCACGACGATTATGGATGATGACGACCTTGATTTCGAAGACGACATAGAAATGTTCGAAGAATACAGAAAAAGCGAGTCTCCTGAGTCTGAAAGTTCTGGAGCGCCTTCTAGAAAATCTGTAAGCATTTTCCGGCTTCAATTGACCTGAGGGTTAGCGGCATGATGACTATATTTGACTGATATCACCTAAATGCCTGGACCGATTTCGACATCCAAAAACTCATTAGACGCAAAATTTAATACTCTTTCATTTTGTACTTAGTAGCCATGTCGCTAAAACGCATAGTTTTCGAGATAGAGGCCGAAAACTATAAAAGTCCAAATTTGGGACCGTTTTTCAAAATGGCGGACGAAGCACAGGAGGGAGGGAGACGAAAACTCCTAAATAAAATAATTTTTTTTTATAAGGAAAACTGGTCGCGGACATCATCAATGGCAAGATCGGCAGCGGTAAACAATTCGCTGGCAAAAATCTAAAATTTCGTTCTAGGCTCCCAGGACATCTTTTATGCCCAGCATCGGTAATTTATAGGTTAGGAATGAATGCTGATTGAATTTAGATGATTCTTTGTCCGAGGAATACTATGGACGTTCTATAATCAACATGACGCGACTTTTGGACCGATACAAAAAAGAAGAGAAGCCATTTTTGACCGAAAGTCAAAACTTGATAGCCCAAGGGATGGAGCCGAGGAAAAGACAGTATCTTCCGACAATTCATGTCCGTGGGACGTACTATGACGTCGGATTCGCCATCGTAAGGTCGAAAATGAATTTTTCGGCTTATAAATTTTCAGGGAAGGACGTTCAGAGCAGCCATAGCCGATTCGGTCAATAAAAAGTTCCCTTTTAATGACAAATCGTTGAAATTTTATGAGTCACAACCAGGGAAAGAGCTTTACAACAAAATTTTGGCAAACTGCCTCCATTATTTTCCTCAATACATAAGAGAGTTGAAAGGCATGTCTGATGGCTCTGGCGTCAGCTTCAGTAAAGTATATTACATTTTCCTTTTTTTATAATTTTTTAAAAGCTTTTTATTTTACAAATCGGTTCGGACATAATGTCGAACAAAAGAGGAAGAGCGGAATTCAACAACATAACCGCGAGTACGACACTTGTTGTCGACAAGAAATGTCAAGTTGGATTCAAAGTTTTTTGGCTTTTTTATTGAGATTTTGTAGCTTATGGGACAAATTGAGGATCAGCCAGCTTCTTCTTTGGGAAATGTGTTCATAGTCCGTGCTTTGATAAGCGAAGATCAGTATTATAAAGAGGAATTCACTGCTGTTTGTGTCGGAGGTAGTCTTCCAGGATGGGAGATGGCGGTTAACAGCCACGGTTTCGCATTTACAGTCAATAGCATACGAATTCGAAGTTTCAATTTATCAGGAATACGTAAGTCCCGGTAGTTTGAGGTTAGGTAACAAAGGAAAGGTTTCGTAAGGTTTTCATGCAGGTTTTGGCATGGATAGTGACCGTCGATTATCAGACAGAATTTTGACCTGACGAAAAAAGTATCGAAGTAAACCCCCCTTAGATTTGTGCGAAGAATCGATTGGGATGAATAACTTTTGGATCCGACAAGCAGGGTGCTCCGGAACGACTCTAACTTCGTTATTTTAAATGCGAACCCTAGGTTTTAATGATGGAAATCGGTTCTACGCTTGATTTCTGGTAACTTTTACTTAGAACACTTTTTTGATAGGACCAAACGTTCTTGAGTTATGTCACCTTAACGTGGACCAGCAATTCGTTACTCCGGAACCTTTGGTCCTACCAAAAAGGTGTTCTAAGTAAAAGTTACTGGAAATCAAGCATTGAATCGAATTCCATCGTCAAAACTTCGTTCGTATTTAAAATAACGAAGTTAGGTTCGTTTTAGTGCAACTTGTATGCTGTCCAAAAGTTATTGATGACAATAAATTCTTTGCTAAAATCTAAGGGGGTTTACTTAGATGCTTTTTTTTCGTCAGGTCAAAAGTGTGGCAGATAATCAGCTCGTTGTGAAAGGTTATGTTATAGTAACATAAAGGGAGGTTTTAATTCGAAATCTTATTAGCGAAAAGAATTTTGTGTCGTGCACTTTTATCTGCGCATTCGATGGAAAAAGTGAAGATGCTGCTTCTTTGCAACGGATGCGGAGTCGCAGACGCAATGAACGTCACATGCACTTTCGCCAACGACAAATACGAAAGGATATTCTACAGCATCGAAATAGCGCCTCCAACCCACGACAAAAAATACTCGCAGTTAAGCATCGAAGTCATCAAACCTGGAGCGACTTTTTATCACTTCAACAGCTTCCGACATCTCAAACAATGGCTTCCCAACGAAGACGATGATTTCCATTTCTGGAATCGGAACAAAGAGCACAAAATCGAAAGGAAGCTTCCTTTAATGGATTTGGCCGACGTGAAAGAGTTGCTCGGTGACACTGGAAATTGTCAGCCATTTAAAAATCTCTTCTCGGTCTCAGATCAGACCTATTCATCCGTTGTCGTTGGTAAATCATGTAGAATCATCTTTTTTAATTTTTTTGTAGGTATTTTCGATTTTATAGCAAGAACACTCACAGTTTACTTGGAAAATCCCAAACAATCGGTACCTCATGCCGTAATAAATTTTTAAAATGATGGAAAAGGTTAAAGAATTATCTAAACTGACGTTTGTATTGATAAAAGGTGTTTGACATTGAAAAAAATAAAATTTCTTACAAATTTTATGAAACGGCTTCGGTTTCGATGTCCATTTCTGTATCATCGGGTTGGCCGTATAAGTTTTTGAGGTGTTGGTATCGTTTTTGATCCTGGAAGAAAAATAATTAAAGAAATTTGGTGATAGATGAGTTACTTTTGGGTTGACTGAGGGTCTAATTTTGGCGATAGCTTTGTTGAAATGTTTCACGTGGACGATTAGCTCTTTGGCTTCGATGGGTGTCATTTCTTCTTGAGGGCCTTCGAGGATGTTGATGTATTCGGTTAGAGCTAGAACGGACGCTTCTTTGACTAATGCGGCCAAATCGGCTCCGGAGTAACCATCGATGTCATGGCTTGAGCCAATCTCTTCTAAGAGGACATCAGGAGCAAGTGGCGGCTTCGAACCATTTCGAGTGATCGTTTTGAGAATGTCGACTCTATCAGAAGGAGAAGGCAACCCAACAAAAAGGATTTTGTCAAAACGGCCAGGTCGTAGGACGGCTGGATCTATCATATCCGGACGATTTGTCGCCGCCATCAAAAAAACACCTTCACGACCTTCAACTCCATCCATTTCGGTCAAAACTTGATTCACCATCCTCGAACTTACAGTTCCCTAAAATCAGACTTTAATTTAACTCAAAATCAACAACTTTTTGTACCTCAGTGCTGTCTGATCTTTTAGGGCATAAAGCGTCGATTTCATCAAAAAATATGACACACGGCTGCGAATTTCTGGCACGTTGAAAACACTGGCGGACTGCTCTTTCACTTTCTCCAACATACTAGAAAAAAAATTAATTTTAATTTAATAAAATTTTTAACCAAACCATATTTAATAATTCTGGTCCTTTGACAGATATGAAATTGATATTTGCTTCATTGGCGACTGCTTTAGCCAAAAGAGTTTTGCCACAACCCGGTGGTCCACATAACAAAATTCCAGATGGAGCTTCAACTCCCATTTTGATAAATTCATTCGGATATTTGACAGGCATCTAAAATTTGGTTATTAAAGAAAAAATTTTGTTTTCTATGTTACCATAATTGACATTTTTAATTCTTGTCTGATTTCTTTCAAGGAGCCGATGTCGTCCCAAGTGACGTCTGGGACGGTTGCGAACCCTTCACGTTTGGAAGACGGTTGGACGTTTTTGAGAGCTTTTAGGATATCGTCCATTTCGATATTGAATTTTAGAAGTTCGTCCTGGTCCATTTTAGAGGCGAGGCTGTAGTTTGTTTTTTCGACTATTTCGATGATCTCGCATTCGTTTTTGTCCGAATTTTCGCCCTTTTCTCCGTTCGAAACTTGCTTTTTCGATTCGAAAAGACGGTTGATGGCTAATACGGCGGCTTCGCGGATTAAAGCTTTTAAATCGGCGGCGACGTAGCCGGGGGTGAGTTCTGCAAGTTTGGAAAGCGAGATTTCTTTGCCGATTTTGACTTTGGAACACATGACTTTTAAGATGCCTTCTCGTTCGGATCGACTTGGGATTCCGAGGCAGACTTCTTTGTCGAAGCGACCCGCTCGACGTAAAGCAGGGTCGATCACTTCCAGACGGTTCGTAGCGCCGATCACAATCAAACCGTACCCTTCCTCGCAATCGTTCAATTCTAAAACACATCATTTGTGGAGTTATTGTTGGCGTGAATGGAGTAAAAGACAAGTATTGGGGTATTAGGTGTGAATGGGGTAGTCATTTGAATGGAGTAGTAGACTTGAATGGGGGTGGTTTTAATGGAAGATGTTTTCTGACTTTAAAGAATTTGCTCAACAAATTACCATCGAATGATGCAATTAACTGCGAAACGATTCTTTTTTCCATTTCTTTTCTTGAGGAATCTCTTGACTGGCAAATGACGTCGATTTCATCGATAAACAAAACGCACGGAATTTGCTCTTTGGCACGTAAAAAGAGATCTCGGATTTTTTTCTCCGACTCGCCTGACATCCCTCCGACTAGTTCGGGAGCGGCGACACTAACCAAGGTAAACCGTAGCTCCTGAAAATTGCAATAAATGAGTTATAAATTAAAAGTTCATCAAACTAACCCCAGCTATGCAGTGTGCTAGATGAGTTTTCCCACTTCCGGGAGGACCATGGAGAAGAAAACCACGCGGTGGCGACACACCGAGTAACATAAACATTTCATTTTGATAGAAATGTAACAATAAATTGTTCACTGTCTAAAATCAAAGGTTTAACTTAAGATTCCAAAAGCGAAAATTGAAAACCTCAATTATTTTAGGATAACCGCCGAAATCGGCATAAGTGCAAGTCGGTACGGGGTCCGGTATGATTTCTTTTTTACGTTTTTGCGAATTTTCGCTCTTTCTCTTTCTCTGGTTAAACGGCGGAAAAGGGGTCGACGACTCTTTAATATTAAGATCGGGGAAGTTTTTCGGGTCGAAAACAAACTTTTTGGGCGACTTTTCCTGAAAAAATATTTTATTGGAAAAGAATGAATTATTTGAAAGAAACCAACCCTTGGCTTTTTCGGCTCCTCTTCATCACTACTTATTATATTAATTAATTCTTGAGAGTTATTTTGCCTGTAAATGTGAACTTAGTGTGAAATTTTGTTTGAAATAATGGTGAATTACCTTTTTTTGGCTACTCCTCTGTTTACCATGGATTGAACGTTTTCTAAATAAGATTGCCTTGAAGTTGACTTGGACTGAAAAAACAAAAAAAAGTTGATGTTAGAACTGGGTCAAAACTATTGTAGTAGATGGGAGAGTTTGGGGGTAGTGGAGGTTTTTAGGAGGAATCCGTAAGTATGGGGTAATTGGGAGTTTTGGGTTGGGAGGGTTTAGGGTAATGGGCTGGTTTGGGGTAATGGGAGAGTTAGGGGTAATGGAGGATTAAGGAGAAATGGGAGAGTCTAGGGGTAATGGGGGAGTTTGGGGGTAATTCGGTAGTTGGGGTAATGGGAGATTTTGGGGTAATTCGATAGTTTGGGGGGTAATTCAATAGATTGGGGTAATGAGATATTTGGGGTGCAATTCGAGATTTTGGGGGTAATTTGATAGTTTGGGGGTAATTCAATAGATTGGGGTAATGGGATATTTGGGGGGTAATTCGAGATTTTGGGGTAATTCAATAGTTGGGGGAATGGGAGATTTTGGGGGTAATTCGAGTTTGGGGTATTCATAGTTGGGGTATGGGAAGATTTGGGGGTAATTCAATAGATTGGGGTAATGGGATATTTTGGGGGTAATTCGAAAGTTTGGGGGTAATTCAATAGTTGGGGTAATGGGAGATTGTGGGGGTAATTCGAGAGTTTGGGGGTAATTCAATAGATTGGGGTAATGGGATATTTGGGGGTAATTCGAGAGTTTGGGGGTAATTCAATAGTTGGGGGTAATGGGATATTTGTGGGGGTAATTCGAGAGTTTGGGGTTAATTCAATAGTTGGGGTAATGGGAGATTGTGGGGGTAATTCGAGAGTTTGGGGGTAATTCAATAGATTGGGGTAATGGGATATTTGGGGGTAATTCGAGAGTTTGGGGGTAATTCAATAGTTGGGGGAATGGGATATTTTGGGGGTAATTCGAGAGTTTGGGGTTAATTCAATAGTTGGGGTTATGGGAGATTGTGGGGGTAATTCGAGAGTTTGGGGGTAATTCAATAGATTGGGGTAATGGGATATTTTGGGGTAATTCGAAAGTTTGGGGGTAATTCAATAGTGGGTAATGGGAGATTTTGGGGGTAATTCGAGAGTTTGGGGGGTAATAAGGAGGGTAAAAGGGAGAGTTTTGGGCAATGGGAGGGTTTAAGGTTATCAAGAGTTTTGGGGTAATTTTGGGTAATCGGAAGGTTTGGTGGTGATGTGGGGGTACCAGGTAATCGTGGGTTTGGGGGTAATGGGAGGATTTGCAGGTAATGGGAGAATTATGGGCCGGGTAATAGGGTTAGGGGGTAATTGGAGGGTTCGGAGGTAATCTAAAGATTTGGAGGTATTGGGGGTAATCAGAGAGTGATGGGAGAGTTTGGGGGTAATAGAGAAGTTAGAGGTAATCGGAGTATTTGGGTATCAGAGGGTTCAGAGGTAAGGGGAGAGTTTTAGAGTAATAATTGTAGACTTGAAATACTTCTTCTTGGAATCCCTGGCAATCCCTCCAACTACAGCCCCCCCAATTCACAAGGCCACAATTTACTATTGTAAGAAACACGTTGTCGCTCACGTGTTCCCAATATCACAAAACACTTACAGCAGAATTGTCCATCAAATTGGCCGACGTGTCAATCAAATCGTCATCACTTTCGACTTCACATGCAGTCACTTCTAATTCATCATTCGCCCCATCGTATTTATCCAAAGTTTTACTTTTAAGAATATCATAAGCTGGAAAAAACCACAATGACTCTCGAAACACCCAAAATTACCAAGATACCTTTAAAAACAGTCGCTTTAAACGCAGATCTATTCCTCCTCATATATTCTTTATATAAATTCCTCAAATCTTCAACCATCTCCTCTTTGCTCACATCCAAATTCTCTTCTAAATACTACCAAAACAAAATCAAATAAATAACAAATCAATGAATATAAAAACAAACCTTTTCAACCCTTCTAAGAAGAGTCAAATCGCTAAAATAAGCGACGTTTTGTTTGCTAGAATTCATATTTTTTTAAAATAAGGAAGAAAATCATGAAAATGTATCATCAATCATGGGATAAACATTTGGCAAAGTTTGAAACCTCCTGGGAGGATTTGATCAGTGTTGCCACAAGACATAACCTTTTACTATAACCTTCTTTATTTGACAACATTTTTGTTGACCACATTTGGACAGTTTTTATTGTTAATTATCTAATTAATTCAAAAATATGTGCAGCGTGAATGAAGATGAAGAACTGATGAAACCTAAGCCTAAGATCGATCTGTATGTTGTGTATTTTTTGGTAGACTTGAATTTAGGTAGATTTCTTTGAGAAAATCTGCTTATTTTCATGGTATTTAGGAATTATTAGTAATTTTGTATTTAATTTACAGGGTTGGGGCTTCGTGTCGAAAATGTGGGGTGGCGAAAGCGTCAGTGGTGTTGCAGTCGAAATTTCCCTACTGTCGGAACTGTTTTCTCTCTTATTTCACCCACAAGTTCGCCTCATCGCTTGGGAAGTCCAAACTCATGAAACACGGCGACAAAGTCCTTCTTGCATTTTCAGGGAGCCAAAGTTCCACGTGTCTAGCCGATCTCATCAAAAGCAGCATGGACGAAAGCCGACGGAAGAAAATATCGACTTCAACCGTCTTGTTGTACATCGAAGGTGCCCGAACGTCGAATTCTGAATTTTTTATGAAGTTTATTTTTTAGAGGCACCTTTATTTGAGACGTCCGTTGAAGAAAGGAGAGAAATCCTTAACGATATTCATGACGTTTTACTTTTGTACGATTTTAAAAAGTTTTACACTTCGTATGACTCCTTTTTTGATGATGAAATCACCCTTCATACCAAATACCAAGTTCTACTTGACTTAAATGAGTCCAGAATGTTAAAAATGCTCTCCGATTGTAAAACTGAGACTGCGAAAATCGACCTATTGGTTAAAGCCAGGTATAGTTAAGTCTTTAACTTTGCTGTATTATTGGGGTAAGGCGTGTAAATGGGGTAATGGGTTGCTTGGGGTATGAATATGATAAGGGGTGGGTAATTGACGTGGATGGGCTAATCAAACAATTTTTCGATTCTTTCAGGAATAAAATATTGATGAAAGCAGCC
Organism: Orius laevigatus; assembly: GCA_018703685.1. NCBI lineage: Eukaryota > Metazoa > Arthropoda > Insecta > Hemiptera > Anthocoridae > Orius > Orius laevigatus. Next base: position 47,200 of record JAGWEN010000637.1, on the reverse strand, counting down.
AAATTCCTTCAATGTAATAAAATATTTTTGGCCGAAACTTCCGACCATTTAGCATCCAATATACTGTCGAACGTCTCATTGGGTCGTGGCGGTCAATTGGCTGTCGATGTCGTAATATTTTAAAGTTTCAATTTGATTCGAAAAAATTAAAAAATTTTAGGGTTTCTGCGACGATCGTTTCGACGATATCTTGATACTCCGGCCACTTCAAGACTGTTCGAAAAAAGAGGTCGCTTTTTTTAACATTTTTAACGAACTGAACTGTGTCACGACTCCATATTTTAAAACAATGGTGAAATAGTGTTATTTATATTTAAACTAATACAAATTTTAGGATAAATTTTCAAGTTTGCAGAAATTGTCGGAATCTTTCGTTTGCGGACTTCAATCTTCTTTCCCGTCCACGGTTTCAACGATTGTTTCGACCGGAAATAAGTTGGCCACTGATTCTTGCGAGAAAGAAAATTGCTCTCTTTGCTATGTTAGTTTAAAAAAATAAAAAGTTATTTAAAAAAAAATTTTTTTTTAAGGCAAAAATAGAAAAACAATCTGAAGAACTGTCAGCAGAGGATGCGACTCTTATTTCCAGCCTCGTTTCCAAATTAGGAATGAAAGGATTTACTGGAGTAAACTCGGAAATTCAAAATAACAAAAGTTGCTGTTCTTCCGTCTCCGAAGATGAAGTTTCAAAAATTCTTTGTTATGGATGTCGTTTAGTTCTTAAAGATTTTGTAAGTTTTTTTATTTATTTTATTTATTAAAATTCTGTTTGTAGAAAAATATTGAACACTGGCCTTCAGACTTGAAAAACAAAGCGAAAGAATATTTCCAAATGAAAAGGATGGAAAGCGAAATAAAGGAATTTTTGATTGAATGATTGGCCTGCCATCTTTAGGCTTTTTTGTAACTTGGTCAGGTTAGAAGTTCAAGGTTATTGTGTTTGAAACATCTATAGGAACTTTTTATTTAAAGAAATTTTTTAATGTTTTGAGTATGAATAGAATCTTCTGTGATAAGTCTCCATATTGGTTTTTTGTTAACCTGAAAATAAATAATAAAAGATAAATTTTTGAAGTGGATTTGATTTACCAGTTGAGTAGGTTCTTGTAATTCGTTGATTTCTGAAGGTGGCATGTGATACGCTCCATGCATTCTTCGGATTCTGCGATTTTTTCTAAAAGTGTGTCTTCGCTGCGTTTTTTGCGTCCTGTAGTTGGTGCTGCGGTCGTGGTCGCTGCGGTCAAAACGGGTATCGGAAGGGCGAGAAGAAGAGGCAGCAATAGAGGAGCCAAGAGCAAAAGAGGGCCGAGCAACATTGGAAGTAAACTCAAAAACATGAGCGGCATCGTAAAGAATTTGATCACTTTAAAAACCTTCATGATCATCATGAACTTCCCCATAAGCAAAAACATAAGGAGAGGGATTTTCAATAGCAAAATAAATCCAAACCCGAGACCTTTGAGTTTCAAAAAAAGTAGCTTTAAGATCGCCAGAGTGCCCAAATTGGTTAAATCGAGACCTTTTTCGGGCCTCACGCGAGTGTAGTAACCGTCGGCAAATTCGTGCTCGATCGCTGTGACTGGATACGGGTCGTATTCCTCGTAGCGAACACCGTACATACGAGAGGTAACGTTACTTCCGGAAATCGTAGAAAGAAAAGTCATTATCACGACGAATCCTAAAGAATCCATCGTTCCTAAAAATTAAAATGTCATTGTCAAAAAAGGAGACAATGATTCAGCCATTTTTGGACGTGAAATGAGCTACCGTGTTTGCAAACAGGTTCCAACTTATGCCAATAAAAAGTGGATTCCTTCTTTTATTTGCTTAACAAGTAGACCATAATTTAAGAGAAAATCACGGTTTTTAAAAAAAGAAATAGATTTGAATGGTTGTATGAAGGGGTAAACGGTATGATTGGGGTAATGGATGAGAATGAGGTAATGGGTGTGATTGGGGTAATGGGTGTGATTGGGGTAATGGGACAACAAATATTTTACTAGAGGAATACTAGAAGGTTGTGGTCTGTACTCTGTGCTGTGGTACCAAAATGGTTTCCTACAAAGATGGCGTCTACACGTAATAACAGTGATGCCAACCGAAAATGCTAAAACTGGGTTTTGGGTCGTGGTTCTACGTTTTAACAGTGGTGCCAACTTTGAATCATGTTAAATTTAAGAATTTACCTACTTTTAACCCTTTGCTTTTAACCATAATAATAAAGAAAATCGTATTGGTACACTAAATGACTTACCAAGGCCTTCAAAATTCAACTTCAAAGAAATCTATGGCAACTTATCATCGTTTAAAAGAACAAAAAGCTTCTGGTTTTACCCTTCTTGGTTTTTATACCGGTATTTCACGGGAGGAGGGAGGGGAAAAAACGGAACAAAATATGAAGATTCCTTTATTAACGCTTCGTCATTTCCGAACTTGAAAATGACAAGCAAAACGACCTTAAAACGCACAATATCAAACGGTTTTGACATTCTCGATTTTGAGGTCTAATTGCTCAGTATTTCGTTAAGTGAAATTTTGACAATGGAAGATTGGCAACGTGATGGGGTTTTTCTCCTTTAATTGTCTGCCGTCTTTGAAATTTTTCGTTATTTTTAATCCTCGCCTTGTTTCTGGCATGGGTCCAGGGAGCGTAAAGGTGGTGGCAGCCGCGTTTCGCTCAGTTTGAAAGCCGGGAGTGTCGGGGATGCCATCGGGAGGATCAGGCCCGACTCAAGGGCGACCCCATGGGCTCCGGAGGGAGTAAACATAAGCCCACGGGGAGCAGGGCTTACGGACAAAATGGTAACAAAAAATTCAATTTTATAAAATAACCCGAAAAAATGTTCAGGAGACGTTTTTCCCCCTACACATTTCTCAACTGCTTCCTAAAATAACTTCGAAATTTCTCAAGTCACCCTAGAACTTCGACCAAAAATAACACGTTTGCTAACACCATCGATTTTCATACGCTTTAATTTGATTGTTTGACAAAATGAGTTTAACTTACTAAATTTTAACCGATCAAGGCCTCATTGCTCATGGCATCCATTGAAAAATGGCTGACGATTTCATGCTTTAGCTTTGTCAAAGATAACCTCTAATGAGTCACATCAAACTTTGGGTACATAAGAAAAAAAAGTACCCAAGTCCTTAGATTTCACCGAAGAATCGATTTGCATCAATAATTTTTGGAACCGACGTACAGGGTGCTCCAGAACGACCCTAACTTTGTTATTTTATATGCGAACCTTAAGTTTTGACGATGGAAATCTATTCTACTCTTCATTTCAACTGATTTTAACTTATAAAACTTTTTTGATAGGACCAAACGTTCCGGAGTTACGAATCACTCACCCACCTTAAGGTGTTCATAACTCAAGAACATTTGGTCCTATCAAAAAATGTGTTAAGTAAAAGTTACAGGAAATCAAGCCTAGAATCGATTTCCATCATCAAAACATAGGGTTCGTGTATAAAATAACGAAGTTAGGGTTGTTCTGGAGCACCCTGTACGTTGGATCCAAAAGTTATTGATACCTATCGATTCCTTGCTAAATTCCTAGGGGGGTTTACTAGGATACCTTTTTTCGTCAGGTAAAAACTCCGGCAGATAATCGGATTGTATCTAAAATAATAATTTTTTTTTCTTCCCACGAGAGATCGTATTTACCTTCAGAAAGTTTGTTTATCCACATAAACATCCGATTGATTTTTTTTAAATAGAACTTCTCTGTCTTGATTTAGTGCCAAACACCGGGGTCAATACTGGTCAATATCAAAAGTGAAAACGACAAAACGAGCAAACTATTTAAACTGTTTATTAGGTACAATTATACGTAGCTGTACCCTATCTTTGAGTTTACAATACGTGTTTATAAACTCAAAGGCCCTATAGGTCAAGAAATGTGATAACACAAGGATATTAAGCCAATTAGGGTGTCTAATTGGTGATAACAAAAGCTTTCTTATTGGTTCCACAAGACTAACCTATCTGAACTAACCTAAAATTGAGGTTATAGTTTCGATAACGAAATAATTGATTTTCAGAAAAGCCCTCTCCCCCAGGAAAGCCGTATTTGTATACAGGACTTGAGTCAGATCCGGACGTTATAACGATAAGATGGGAACAGCCAATATTTAAAGGAGGATCCAAAATTATAGGTAAAATGAACAAAAAATGTTCAATTTAATGCCTTTTTTAATAGGTTATGTTGTCGAGCATAAGCGGACAGGGTCGCCTCATTGGGTCAAAGCGACGCCCATTATTGTGCGTCATACTCAGCTAAGTTTGAGCGGCCTCGAACCTGGGATGAGATATCAGTTTCGAGTTTGTGCTGAAAATTCGTTCGGACGTTCTGAATACAGCGAATTGTCGGAACCACTGGCAATTTCGTATGGGCGCTCTGGTGTTTCGATAGCTCCGGTTTTTTCTCAAGGATTGTGCGACACGGGTGGAATAGAGAATGAAAAAGTCGAGTTTTTGGTGAGAGTTGAAGGGACGCCTTTTCCGAAGATAAGCTGGTATAAGGATGGCTTCGAGGTCTTTAGCAACAGAAGGCAAAAAGTTTCAACAGATCGGGACATAAGCACTTATGTCATACATCAAGCGTCTTTGACCGATGAAGGGGAAATCAAATGCACGGCGACGAACAAAGCAGGGCATGCCGTGACCAAAGCAAGGCTCACTTTGGAAGCCCCACCGTCCATCCGGTTGCCAAGGCAATATGAAGACGGCCTTCTTTTCGAACTCGGAGAAGTCATGCGGCTCAAGATTTTGGTCACCGGAAGACCCCAGCCTACCATCACTTGGCTCCATAACGGCGAAGAAATAACCTCAACATCAAGAATAGACGTCACCACCACTGATAAATATGCGATGCTGAAGATTGCAGAAGCGAGGCGTGAAGACAGAGGCGAATATCAGATCAAAGCAAAAAACAACATAGGAGACGATATCGCATCATTTTTAGTCACAATAACTGGTAAGGTTCCCCCCCCTGCAAAACTCTGTATCTCGGCTCCCTGTGAACCGATTTACTTAAAATTTTATACAGGCCTTCTCTAATACTGAACTAGGAAGCCCTGAAAATTTCAAGTCGATCGGTGCACAGGGAGCAGAGATATAAAACTTCAAAATCCTGGTTTTTCACTGTTACCATGTCCTTCTTTGTTGGCCAGAGCTACACTCAGCCTCCCCAACTTGACCACCCAAACTGCCTGGACTTTAACTGCCCAAACCACGCAAAAAGTTATAATATCAACTTCCATTCTATTTTAGACAGACCTTTGCCTCCCGGAAAAGTGAACGTGGTCATGACTCTGGGACGATGTGTGACCCTCGGATGGACGGCTCCTTCAGACGACGGTGGATGCAAAATCGGAAACTACATCGTCGAATACTACCGAGTAGGTGTGAATTAAATAAAATAAAAGAGCAACAATAATAAATTATTTCAGATCGGCTGGGACATGTGGCTCAAAGCAGCAACTTGTCGCCAACTAACCACTACAATCGGTGACCTAATCGAAGGATCCGAGTATAAATTTAGAGTCAAAGCTGAAAATCCATATGGCATAAGTGATCCTAGTGATGATTCAGACATCGTATTCATACCAGATCCAAAAAGAGGGTAAATAATATTCAATTGTGTTTTTATTTATTTATTTTTAGATTGCTGGAGCCACCTCCAAAAGGGAAGAAAATCGAGATTCCTGATTGGTTGGAAAGGAAAACGCAAATGGAAAAAAGGAACAAACCTCAAGTGACGATTAATAAAGAAAATCCATGGGACGAAGATGAAAGTCCGATACCATCTCCAGTCATTTTGGCCAATCAGGTTCGTCCTTATTTGATTTGAAACGTTTTAACTTGCTTTAGGTTTTGAGAAAAGTGAAATTGGCTCCTCAGCGAACATGGAGCGAAGATAGCCAAGGTTCGCCGCCAAGAGAGCCATCGCCGAAACCCGCTCCGGTCCCTCCTAAGCGTAAAAACAAAGAAAGAATGCGCAAAATTTCTGAAGAAGGCGACTTCAAAAACTATTGGGACCCAAATAAATATGATGATTTACACAGCAGTTCTGAGATGATGTTAGTTCTAGTCGGGAATAGCAGAGCGACAACTGAAGATCGAGATTTAGAGCCAAGATTGACTGCAGATGAATTAAAAGAAGCCGTTTACATCGCTCCTCCTATCTCGCTTTCCGCACCCGTTTTAGGCGGCGAAGAACCCTTAGATGCCCGAAAACCTTGGGGCAGCTCATCCGACCTTATGTACCTAAAAGCTCTACAACGTTTCAACAAAGAAATCGACGAAGAAGAAATCGAAGCGAAAGTAAAACGAAAATATGGAATCGAACGCAAAAGAAGTTTCGAAAAGCCTAAAAAAGTTGAAAAAATTCCGTCATTGGAAGACATCGAAAAACCCAAATATGACGAGTTTTCCGAACGGTTTATGATGCTTGAAAAAAGTTTTAAAGATTATTCTTCCAAATATGAGTTCGAAAGTCACATGTCTGATATGGAAATGGAACGATCTTTTGATACAGAAGACGAAATAGAAGAAGAAACGTATCATCCAAGATTAGGAGTTGGCACATTTACTCCCATAAGCATTCAAGAAAGCCCAAAATTGCAAGAAAAGGAGAAATCTCCAGAGAAAATTTCGCCTCAAAAAGAAACATTTTCGGTTCCAGAAGTGAGAAAGTCGCCATCTCCAGTGCCAACAATAACGCTAAATGAGCGTCCTGAAAATATCAATGAGACGCCCAAAATTGAGCGGAAGAGATTTTCAATGCCGGAAATCCAGGAAAAGAAAGAGATACCAAAAAGAAACACGGTGCATGAAGATCGGAATTTTAGGGACGTGCGAAGTCGCACGCCTTCGCCTCAAAATGTCATCATGCGGAAAAAATCGCCGCAAGAAAAGAAAAAGATTCCGAAGCCGATATTGAAAGTTAGAGATCAATCTTTGGACAGGTCGGATGTGAGCGATTCCGAGCATGGGCATAAAAAGGTCAGAATTGAAGCTCCCGAAGATAAAAGGAACATCGACAGGTTCGCTCAGGAAGAAAACGACGTCGGCCTACATGCAGGCGAAGTCGCCAGAAACCGCCGCAAACATCGAACGCTTGACGACGAAATGAACATCGTCGTCAGCCATTATAGCGACATCGTCAAAGAATACGGCCAAAACAAAAAACCGCCGCCAAAACTCTACTTAAGCTACGACGAACTCAAAGCAGCCGCAGATCAAGTTCAAGAAGTCATGTCGCCGCAAACTCAAGAAATCAAAACCGAACAAAAACAAGAAAAAGAAATAGAAGAGCCAAAAATTATAACTCAAGTAGAAACCAAAAAGAAAAATCTGTTCATGGAATATCTTCTTGATTTATTCTTATTTTTGATAGCCTGCTGGCTCTACATATTTAAAGACCCCAGACTTGTTATTCCGCTTCTCATTTTAATGATATATCGCCAACTCAGCGAATCTCTTCAAAGAAAACTGACTTTTCGCTGGGGCAAAAAAGATCCAACAAATGAATAAATCCTTTATGTAACTATAAATAATGTAAAATAAACAATTTTTTTAAAATTCTTCTCCCTTCCAAGAGGCATCTTCCTCTTCATTTTTTGGCCACAGGAGCAAAATTTTAGGTTAAGCCATGATTGTTTAGATCCAATAGGAAGGTTTCTTTCTTATCAGAGGTTATCAGAACCCAGAAGTTCAAGGAATAAAACAAGTCAAAAATATAATTTTATTTAATATATAAAAAATAAACTTTAGTGTTCCATTTTATCAGGAATTAATTTGGAAATTATTTGCCCGTAGGCTTGACCTATCTGAGAATCTGGTTTCGTTTCTAAAATGCTTTTTTTCTGTGATGATATCTGCGGGTCGATCGGTATTCTCCCAAGGAATGGAATCTCCGCGTGTTTAGCCAACGATTCGCCACCCTCGCTTGAGAATATATTCGTACATTCCTGGAAAATTTTAATAAATAATATATTTATAAATAATAGATTACCGAGCAGTTTGGACAGACGTAGCCGCTCATGTTTTCCACAAGTCCGAGGATGTTGACGCCCGTTTTTTTGCAGAAAGTTATCTCTTTTTGGACATCTTCGAGCGATACGGTTTGCGGGGTAGTCACAAGGACGGCACCATCGCAGCGGTCTCTAAAACATAAAGTGAAGATTAGGTAGTGAGGATGTCGCAAAAAATTTGAGTGAAAACTGAAAAATAATCCCATAAAATTACTTTAAACATTCAACGACAGTGATGTGCTCATCCGAAGTTCCAGGAGGAGTGTCGATAATCAAATAGTCCAACTCCTGCCAATAGACGTCGCTGATAAACTGCTTGATCATACTCGTCTTTTTAGGCCCACGCCAAATTACGCTGTCGGTTTTATTCGCCAAAAGAAATCCGATCGACATTACAGCTAGCGACTGCTCCCGATCGACATAAACCGGGACCCAACCTTCCGGACATCGATGCACAGGAGAACCTTCGACTCCCAGCAAAAAAGGAATACTCGGACCACAAAGGTCTATATCCAACAATCCCACCTAAAACAACTCATTAAAATTAAAATAAATGAAAAATCACAAACTCACTTTATATCCTTTTTCTTTAAAACCAAGGGCAAGCTGAGAACTCACTGTAGATTTTCCAACACCTCCTTTCCCAGACAAAACCAAAATAATATGCTTAACCGAAGGCAATGCCATTATTTTTCGTTACTTCTTATCAGTCACATTATCAACACACAGTGCAACAAAAATAAGCGGTTATATCTCAGTGTTGCCAACGTGAAACCAAAACCACACTAAAATAGCTAAATAGAAGCAACTGAGAGACCAAAAAGGTATCTCTAAATTAAAATCTCTCTATGCTGCCAAGTTTAAACCTTAAAACAAATCCCGATGTTAAAAAACAGGCTTGGAAAGAAGAAATTGGCAACACTAGTAACCGATGATAACGCTTATCAATACTGGCACCTCTGTTTGATAACAGCAATGGTTGATAACGTTATCATTGTATTTTAGTTGAAGAGCATTTTTAAAACATTTAAATGTCTCGTAGTTTATTGAATTGTGTATTGTTCAGAAGGATTTTAACATTAGAATCTAATTTGAAATATGTCCCTCAAAACTTTTATCCTCAAACGTGGTCGCAAATCCGTCATTTTGCTGCCAAGAAGGAGCTCGTACGAATCGGCGAGTTCCAAAATGTGGATCAAAAGAACAAAGAGACTTATCTGGAAATGGTCAGAATATATAAAAACAAAGAAATCCAGAGGAGAGGGCATGTCGAGTTTATTTATAAAGCGTTGAAGCATATGAAGGAATTCGGTGTTGAGAAAGATCTCGAAGTTTACAAATCGTTAATCGACGTTTTGCCCAAAGGGAAGATGGTAGCGAGGAATTTACTTCAGGCGGAATTCATGCACTATCCTAAACAGCAGCAATGTGCCATCGACGTGCTCGAACAAATGGAAGAAAACGGTTAATATCTTTACTGACTCAATTCATCCTAACTTTTTTCTTTCTTTAGGAGTCATGCCCGATTGGGATATGGAAGATCAACTTTTAAATGTATTTGGAAGGCGGGGATATCCATTACGACGGTACTGGAGGATGATGTATTGGATGCCGAAGTTTAAAAATCTTTCACCGTGGCCGCTTCCTCTAATCATGACCAATGACGTATATCAACTTGCTTTGATTGCCATTCAAAGAATCATGAGCGTGGACGTAAATGCTGAAGTTACTACTCATGAAGTTAGTATCCTGCCCTAAACATTGGCCCTCAGGAAGCTGAGAAAATATTTTGAGTTGTGGTAATATTTTAGGCTTCAGAAGTTGAAGATTCTTTGGATAAAACTTGGATTGTTAGCGGTCAAAGTCCTGATCAAAAAAGTCTCCTGGAAGGTTTGTCTGATAATACTCCTCTTTATGTGGATGGACGATTTCGCATTTGGCTCCGTGATAAAGCTGTCACTTATTTTATACTGAAAGCCGATATTTCGACCGTTGAGAAAACCGTAGATGACCATGCCTTTGATGGTAAAATGATTTTTTTTTTCTTTCTTTAAATTTTGTGTTTAAGATGTGAGTAAGTTGAATATACCTTTGTTTACGAAACCGGAAAAACTGCCGGAGAAAACGAAAACGGTCCATGAGCAAGAAGACGGGATGATTTTGGCTGTTTGCTCGACTGGGACATCGAGTAGGGATTCTTTGCTTTCGTGGGTTCGCATTTTGGAGAAGAGCAACCCTAGGATGGGACAGCTTCCGATCGTTTTCAAGCTTAAAGCACCACAGGAAGAAGGTCTTACTGTCCCACGAGAAGAGAACACGAAAAAAATAGATGATACGAAAAAAAGTGAAGGGGAAGAGTGTAAATAAAAATTTAAAACTTATTGTTTTATTTTATTTGAAGGAACCTTGTGCTAGTTGGGGGGTCCTTTGGGATTAATGGGGGAGTATGTAAGGGATAATGGGGGAGTATGTAGGGCTACCGTAATGGGTGGGGGGGGGAGTCCAGTAGAGGGTTACAGGGGAGTCCTGCAGGGGGTATTACTGTAGGGGTAATGGAGGGAATGCTGTAGGGGTAATGGAGGGAATGCTGTAGGGGTAATGGGGGAGTCCTGTAGGGGTAATGGAGGGAATCCTGTAGGGGGTAATGGTGGGGGTCTGTAGGGGTAATTGGGGGGGAGTCCTGTAGGGGGTAATAGGGGAGTCCTGCAGGGGGTAATACTGTAGGGGTAATGGAGGGAATCCTGTAGGGGGTAATGGGGGAGTATGTATGGGGTAACGGGGGGAGTCTGTAGGGGGTAACGAGGGGAGTCCTTTAGGGGGTAAGTCCTGTAGGCTGTAGGGGGTTAGAGGGGAGTCCTGTAGGGGGTAATGTTTGAGTCCTGTCGGGACAAAAAAAAAGGACTTGATTTCCCTAAAAAGCCGAACTTCTGACAACTAGGTATGTATCAATAAAAAAAAATTCTCTAAAAAAAGAATCACAGTCATTTATTTTTCTTCCCTTTGGTATTCAAAGTTTTGACAAACTTCCAAACGTCCTCTGCAAGAATTTTGGGTACTTCAAATGCTGGAAAATGGCCTCCAGTCTCATAATCAGTGATTTGGACCAAATCTTTGTAGCGAGGGACAAGTATAGAAGTCGGCATAAAAATAATCTCGTTTTTGAACCTGGCACAAGCCGTCGGCCTTGTTATAGGAAGTCTGAAGGAAGATTTTAAACAACATAGATTGATTAAAGAAAATAAATTACTCATCGAGTAGCAGATCCTGGTTTTTTTTACTGAAAGCTTCGCTATAAAGACGCACAGACGTCGTTATGCTATTGGTCATCCAGTAAATCATGATATTGTCCAAAAGAGCATCTTTGTCATAGTGCTCAAGTCCGCCATCAGGCAAGTCCCGCCATTCTCGGTTCGTCCATGTCGAGAACTTTTCCAAAATGTACGAGGCGAGTCCAGCAGGCGAGTCGCTCAAAGCGGCTCCTACAATGAATCTCAGAAAGAGAGTTCACTTCAGCATCTTACCGACAGTATCAGGCTTGGTAGCTTGAATATGAAGATATCCACTTTCTAAGATAAAATTCGGAAATTCTTCCCTAAAACTGTCCTGTCTGTGCGAGTCGACCATCAACCATGGAAAAAAATTGGCCAAAAGAAGCTGGAGTTGGCCAAACTTAGACATCGATGTGCACAAATTGGAATGATAAGCAATAACGCTAAAAAAGATTAGTTTGGACCAAAATTGGGCAATTTTTACTTTTCTGGTCTGATTCTTGTAATGCATGCGCCTATCAAAGAACCCCAGTCGCCTCCTTGTATGTAATATTGTTTAAAACCAAGTCTAATCATGAGATCGTTCAAAATAGAACCCATATGTACCGGGCTAAGGCCGGGTTTTGCTGCAGCATCGGAGAACCCATAACCAGGCAAAGAAGGAGCCACGACTTCAAATACAAAATCAAATCCTTCTTTAGGGGTCGTCAAAAGAGGAATAATTTCATAAAATTCTCGAACAGAACCAGGCCAACCATGAAGTATAAGCAGCGGCAACACTTTCTTTCCTAAAAATTGCATCAGTTTTATTGTTTTCTTTGTTAATTATACCTTTTATTTGTAAAGGGTCTGGTTTGACATGAAGAAAGTGAATGTTGAGGCCTCCGATTTTCGTTTTGTACTGGGGAAATCGGTTTAGATACTTTTCTCGTTTTGGCCAATCATACTCGGTGACCCAATATTCGATTATTTTTTTTAAATAGTTCGTGTTGAACCCGTACTGGAATCCGATGCCCTCTAAAGGCGACGACAATCTTGTTTTGTTGAGTCTTCCAATCAAATCTTGATATTCCTAAAAATAAAAAGGGGAAATTCCTACTAATGTCTATAATGGATCAACAATGGATACACCACTTGATTCCTCTTTGACCAACAATTTCTCAGCTCCCTGGGAACCAATTAAAATAAAATTTTTAGGGTTTCTTCTCAACATATGAAAGTACATCTCTGCAAATTTTCAGCTTGATCGGACCACAGGGAGCTGTCCAAATCGATATAATCCTTACATCTTGAGAATATGAAATTTTAAACGGTTTTATGGATGTGTCCTCTTTTTGGGGCGAGCCAGGTCCCCAATGTTGGGTTTTTATGTCAGGCACGTCGGGAACGTCGGTGAGTTTGCGCCAAGCCAAACCGATCATAATCGCCATGACGACCGTACCGACGCCAAATAATTTGATACAGCATCCAACCATCTAAAAAAAAAAATTAAAATTTTTCAAAGCTGCATCTTAAAAATACCGTGGTGCTTCAGCAACTACGAAATGAAGACTGATTGACGATGACAAGAGAAAATGGACTTTCTTTAACTTCTAAGTTAACTCGCCTCTTCTTATCCATGCAGTGGAAGAGGGTCAAAACTTGACAAAAAAAATTTCTTTTTTCCCTATTCCTTCTAAAGTCTCTAGGTTATCAATTCATAAATATACAAGTCATGCCTTAATTGGAACTAATTAGTCCATAAATAACATATATTTTTAACTTATCGTTACCCTTATCACATTGCAACAAAAGACTTTTTTTAAATAAAATTAAATGCAATAATCATGACGCTGTTTTAAAAGTTTAACTTAAACCTTGACAATTAATAATTAATTTTATACACAAAAACCTTAAAAACAATAAAAGTACATTCTTATCGCAGAATCTGATAAGATTACTTCCCAAAAGTGGAGTAAACTTGCATTTTACCTCTACTAAGTGGGGTAAACTCTCATGTTACCTCCCCTAAGTGGGGTACACTGGTGATGAATGATGGAGGGGGGTTCAGTAGGGGTAATAGGAGAGTCCTGCAGGGAGTAATGGTAGGAATCCTGCAGGGGGTAATGGGGGAGTCTTTAGGGGGTAATGATGGGAATCCTGTAGGGGGAAATGTCCCCCTGAGTCCTGTCGGGACAAAAAAACGTGGACTTGATTTCCCTAAAAAGCTGAGCTTTTGACCACTTGGTAGGTATCAATAAAAAAAAATTCTCTAAAAAAAAAGAATCACAGTCATTTATTTTTCTTCCCTTTGGTATTCAAAGTTTTGACAAACTTCCAAACGTCCTCTGCAAGAATTTTGGGTAATTCAAACGCTGCAAAATGGCCTCCAGTCTCATAATCAGTGATTTGGACCAAATCTTTGTAGCGAGGGACAAGTATAGAAGTCGGCACGAAAATAATCTCGTTTTTGAACCTGGCACAAGCCGTCGGTCTCGTAACAGGAAGTCTGAAGGAAGATTTTAAACAAAATTGATTAATTAAAGAAAATAAATTACTCATCGAGTTGCAGATCGCGGTTTTTTTGACTGAATGCTTCGCTATAAAGACGCGCAGACGTCGTTATGCTGTTGGTCATCCAATAAATCATGATATTGTCCAAAAGAGCATCTTTGTCATAGTGCTCAAGTCCGCCATCAGGCAAGTCCCGCCATTCTCGGTTCGTCCATGTCGAGAACTTTTCCAAAATGTACGAGGCGAGTCCAGCAGGCGAGTCGCTCAAAGCGACCCCTACAAAGAATCTCAGAAAAAAAGTTCACTTCAGCATCTTACCGACAGTATCAGGCTTGGTAGCTTGAATATGAAAATATCCACTTTCTAAAATCAAATTTGGAAGATCTTCCCTAAAACTGTCCTGTCTGTGTGAGTCGACCATCAACCATGGAAAAAGATTAGCCATAAGTAGCTGAAGTTGGCCAAACTTAGACATCGATGAGCACATATTAGAATGATAACCAATAACGCTAAAAAAGATATCAGTTTGGACCAAAATTGGACAATTTTTTACTTTTCTGGTCTGATTATTGCAATGCATGCGCCTATCAGAGAACCCCAGTCGCCTCCTTGTATGTAATATTGTTTAAAACCAAGTCTAATCATGAGATCATTCATAATAGAACCCATATGAACCGGGCTAAGGCCGGGTTTTGCTGCAGCATCGGAGAACCCATAACCAGGCAAAGAAGGAGCCACGACTTCAAATACAAAATCAAATCCTTCTTTAGGGGTCGTCAAAAGAGGAATTATCTCATAAAATTCTCGCACAGAACCAGGCCAACCGTGAAGCATAAGCAACGGCAACACTTTTTTCCCTAAAAATTGCATTAGTTTTATTGTTTTCTTTGTTAATTATACCTTTTATTTGTGAAGGGTCTGGTTTGACATGAAGAAAGTGAATGTTGAGGCCTCCGATTTTCGTTTTGTACTGGGGAAATCGGTTTAGATATTTTTCTCGTTTTGGCCAATCATACTCGGTGACCCAATATTCGATTATTTTTTTTAAATAGTTCGTGTTGAACCCGTACTGGAATCCGATGCCTTCCAAAGGCGACGACAATCTCGTTTTGTTGAGTCTTCCAATCAAATCTTGATATTCCTAAAAATAAAAAGGTAAATTCCAACTAATGTCTATAATGGATCAACAATGGATACACCACTTGATTCCGCTTTGACCAACAATTTCTCAGCTCCCTGGGAACCAATTAAAATAAAAATTTTAGGGTTTCTTCTCAACATATGAAAGTACATCTCTGCAAATTTTCAGCTTGATCGGACCACAGGGAGCTGTCCAAATCGATATAACTCTTACATCTTGAGAATATGAAATTTTAAACGGTTTTATGGACGTGTCCTCTTTTTGGGGTGAGCCAGGTCCCCAATGTTGGGTTTTTATGTCAGGCACGTCAGGAACGTCGGTGAGTTTGTGCCAAGCCAAACCGATCGCAATCGCCATGACGACCGTACCGACGCCAAATAATTTTATACAGCATCCAACCATCTAAAAAAAAATTAAAATTTTTCAAAGCTGCATCTTAAAAATACCGTGGTGCTTCAGCAAATACGAAATGAAGACTGATTGAGGATGACAAGAGAAAATGGACTTTCATTATTTTCAAGGTCAACTCGCCTCCTCTTATCCATGGAGTGGAAGGGGTCAAAACTTGAGAAACAAATTTATTTTTGTTTCAAAAATAATTGTTCTAAAGCCTCAAGGTTATCAATAATTAGTGAAAAAATGCAAGTCATGCCTTAATTGGAGCTAGTGACTCCATAAATAACATTAAACTTTCACAAATCACTTATTCGTTACCCTTATCTTCAACGATAAAATTTTTTTTTAATAAAATAAAATCCAATAATCATGACCACTATTTTATAAGTATAACTTAAACAGTTTATTGGGTAATAATAATTAATTTTATATACAAAAAAAGGAATATATAATATTTTAATTATCTTCAGTACATTCTTATCGCAGAAACTGATAAGATTGATGTCACTTCAAACTTGTCAGATAACCAGCAAGAAGGTAAGAATTCTTATCGGTTATCACTATTCCCGCCAAAATTTTGTCATCCTAAGAAGTAGGTAAGTTCAGATTTTAATTAATTACTACAGTTTACTCTTATCATTTGTTATCAGAGATAAGGATGGAATACGTTCGCACGTTGGAGGACGTCGATTGTGTCGTTTCTCATGCAAAACTGGAAGTTTCCGATATCAGGCCGCTCACGCAAGTTTTATATTTTGCACAGAACCAAACAGATCTGAAACTCATCGAGCTGAACGATGAACTTGTCAATTCGCTTAAAAATTCTCCACTTTTGATAAAAGGCGACGCAGATGAGAAAGCGGTCTTGTGCACAAAAGACGCCACCTATGACGTCAAGGCGGCCGAAACGTCCAATTCGCTTCTTCTAGTTGAAGATTTGAAGTTCAACATTGATATACATGGTGAAAGGAGGTTGGAAGAAAAACGCATTTTGGGTGTCCTCAACGAATATTTCGAGCTCAAAAAGTCAAAGCCGAGACTTCAAAAGTTAAAACAAATTCTAGACCTTTATCCCTACACAGGGCCAGAAAACGAAGATCACGATGTCCTCACGACAGAAGAACTCTTCAACAAAATTCAAGCAAGCGAAAAAGAATTTTTTGATGCTTTAAAAGATCTCGATGCATTCCTTTTAGACGAAAAATGGCGCGTTTTAGGTGTAGAATATCATTTTAGAATGTTTTCTCATTTATTGAATTTGATCGATGAAAATTCTTGGAGTGTCGATTCAGTTCCTATTGGAAAGACGATAGAAACGTTGAGGGATTTGGTCCCGAAGAATGTGATGGATCATTTGATTCAGATTTATCTTTTGCCGACCGACGATGAAGATGATGATGGTGATCGGATTTTCGCTTTGAACGAATATAAAGTTTGCCGGTTTATTGGAGGTTATCTTCTCCGCTCGACTCGCCATCAGGTTGTCTACGAGTTTTTTGAGCTTTGGTCGCAAACTGTTCCTGAAGGGCTTACTACGGACTTGAATCAGTTGGAAGGTGTGGCCGTAGTACAGAATTCGAATCCGCCGGTCATCAAATATTTTCCCGAAAACGAACTGCCGGAAAGCGAAGGTGAACGATTCGAGCGACTTTTTCAAGAAATGCCGCAGTGGACGTTCGAACAGATCGAGCCCTACGTCAAGAAATTAACGAGCGACAAACAATCTGTTAACTCAATTTTGACCCGATATTGTAGAGTTAGTATGGTCGGCGGTGTCAAATTGTATTCATCACGTCATGGAAAGTAATTAAAAGAGTATAACAATCTAGTGATGGGAAACTATGGGGAAATTGTACTCAAGTGCGGTAAACTGCACTCTACCTGCCAAAAGTGGAATTAACTTGCATTTTACCTTTCCTAAGTGGGGTAAACTTGCATTTCACCTCCCCTAAGTGGAGTAAACTTGCACTTTACCTCGCCTAAGTGAGGTAAACTTGCATTTCGCCTCCCCTAAGTGGGGTAAACTTGCACTTTACCTCCCCTAAGTGGGGTAAACTCGCAGTTTACCTCCCCTAAGTGGGGTAAACTCGCACTTTACCTCACCTAAGGGGGGTAAACTCGCAGTTTACCTCGTAGAAGTGGGGCAAACTCGTAGTTTACCTCCTCTAAGTGTGGTAAACTTGCACTTTACCTCCCCTAAGTGGGGTAAACTTGCATTTCGCCTCCCCTAAGTGTGGTAAACTCGCAGTTTACCTCCCCTAAGTGGGGTAAACTCGCACTTTACCTCACCTAAGGGGGGTAAACTCGCAGTTTACCTCGTAGAAGTGGGGCAAACTCGATTTTACCTCCCTAAGTGGGTAAACTGCACTTTACCTCCCCTAAGTGGGGTAAACTCGCATTTCGCCTCCCCTAAGTGTGGTAAACTTGCACTTTACCTCCCCTAAGTGGGGCAAACTCGCATTTCCCTCCCTTAAGTGGGGCAAACATGCATTTTCCCTCCCCTAAGTGGGATAAACTCGAATTTACCTCCTCTAAGTAGTATAAACTTGCACTCTAGCCTCCCTTAAGTTTAGTAAAACCAATTATTGTTTCCCAACACTGGAGTCAATTATAAAAAAAAATTTATTGTCATACAAACTAAAAGAAATTAATTGTAAAATATGTACAAAAAGAATAAATTATTTTTTGGAACTTTTCTTCTTTTTCGATTCGCT
This sequence comes from Orius laevigatus, assembly GCA_018703685.1. Taxonomy (NCBI): domain Eukaryota; kingdom Metazoa; phylum Arthropoda; class Insecta; order Hemiptera; family Anthocoridae; genus Orius; species Orius laevigatus. The sequence continues at coordinate 29,144 of JAGWEN010000637.1, read as the reverse complement.
CTTTTTTGACTTGGGCGGCGTTTCTTTTTTCTTTTTTGATTTTTTGCTTTTCTTCTTTCCTTTAGCTTCTTTCTTCGACTTCTTTTTTTTCTTCTTTTTCACCTCCTCTTCCGAATCTGAAAAACAAGTATGAAAAGAGTTCTGGAAAATCCGGCGACGGTTACCAGAACTAGAAGAATCCGAGGAGCTGTCCGAACTTGAAGAACTGTCAGAAGAAAGTTCCTGAACGAGCTGCGAAACTGGAACCGGTTTCGGCTGATTTTTCAAATGCTCACGAAGTTCATCGCTGAAAAAAAGGTCAAAAATGCTTTTAAAAATGAACAGAAAAACTTACGTTAGTCCACCTAGACCGATCGAAGTGAAAAAATTGATGGCAAATCTTGTATTTTTCGGGTTATCTCTCGGAAAAAGGCCTTCCATAGAAGACTGCAGACTTCTAAAAAGTTACAAAAGTATTTAATTTTTCCTTTTAAAGTTTTTTTACATACGGATCTTTAAGTCGAGAGTTAAAATTTGCAAGTCCCAGATATTCGGAGAGTTCTTGAAATAAAATCTTGATGAATATCCTGCTCGAGCTGGTCGTATCTTCTTCGTTGAGTTTTATGAACGATAAGACGGCCCATGAAATCGCATCCGTGAAAAGCAAATGGGCGAAGAATTTTGCGACGTTTCTCAGTTTGTTTGTATCAAGACGATGTACGGTGTTGTAGCTGTCGCTGAAGATTTGCTCAAACGGTGCGACGTATGCTTGATTCACTTGGCAAAATCGCTGAAAAAAGACTGTAATGTTGACATAGCAGAAAAAAGGCTTACCTGAGCTAAAAGTCCGAAGAATTTTTCGTACGTCCTCTGTTCTGCACAGCAGTCCAAAAACATATGACAGAGCTCCTGTTCTTGTCCCGGTTTTATCTCCATTTTTAAAAGTTTGTGAGCGCATTCTTCAAAATCGAGAGATGACTGAATCGTCAGATAGATCGTCTTTCGTAGCGAAATCAAATTCGTTTCCGTGTTGTCTAGAATGGTCGTTTTCTTCTCTTCGTCGTTTTCGTCGCCTTCTTCTTCGTCACCGCTACCTTCGGACGAATCGCTATCGCCGCTTTCCGAGCCATCGCCATCCGAATCGAGTATTTCGCTTCTCAATGAGACATATTTGTCTTCATTTTCGGCAAATTCGGCATCCAATTTGAAGACATCTAAAAATTATAATTTTCGCAATGTGTACTTTTACAGTAGCTAGAGTGGAGCCATTATCTACCGTAGTTTTGACCTTACGAAAAAAAGAATCCAAGTAAACCCCCCTTGGATTTTAGCAAGGAATCCATTGGCACCGATAACTTTTGGATCTGACATACAGGGTGCTCCAGAACGACCCTAACTTCGTTATTTTAAATGCAAACCCTGTGTTTTGATGACGGAATTCGATTTTATGCTTGATTTCCAGTAACTTTTACTTAGACCACCTTTTTGATAGGACCAAAGGTTCTGGAGTTGCAAATTGCTGGTCCACTTAAGGTGTTCATAACTCAAGAACGTTAAGTCCTATCAAAAAGTGTTTTAAGTAAATGTTGCTGGAAATCGAGCATAGAATGGAATTCGATCGTCAAAACACAGAGTTTGCATTTAAAATAACAAAGTTAGGGTCGTTCTGGAGCACCCTGTGTGTCGGATCCAAAAGTTATCGATGCCAATGGATTCCTTGCTAAAATCCAAGGGGGGTTTACTTGGATACTTTTTTTCGTCAGGTCGAAACTATGGCAGATAACCGGCACTCCCTGTCTAAACTTACTTAGCATTTCCTGAGTGTCGGCTGCATCTTCAAGAGATATCAAATGAGTAAATTGATCTTCTTCGTTGACAAGATCGAGTTCATCAATTACTGCCGGATAGGATTGGAATTGATCCTTTCTAACTTGAAACATGACTTCAATCATGTATTGAATCTAAAAATAAATTGAAAAATAATCACAAAAAAGATTTTTGAAAAACAAACCCTTTTATCGAGTTTTCCTTCGTGCAAAATATTCCTCAGCATGTCAAAAATGGCGTTGCTTCCTTTGCTGGTGACTTCGGACAACTTCTGTCCGGCCTCTTTTAGGAACGAAACTGCGACTTCCACTGAGTCATCGGTCGGATTTTCGACCATCAAAGTCAGAAGTTCCAACCCCAAGATTTCATGTGCCTGAAAAATAAAATAAAAATAAGAAAAACTCGCTAAAATTACACAAATGAAATCTTACCACTCGCTGGTTTATCAAATGTGCGATGAATGTGGAAGAAGAAAGACAAACGAGTTTGTCGTTTCTTTTATAAGCTCTTTTGAACCTGATGACGATTCTGTTCAAAACGAGTTCGCCGATATTTGGAAATTTCGAATTGATGATGGCGACCAATGCGGCATAGACGTTGGTGAAAGTCGGCGAAGCCGCCTGAGCCTGAATGATCGATCTCGCCAACAAACCTCGCCCTCGGATGATGTTCTCTTTAAACAAAAGACGAGCGACGATTCCGATATTTGATGTATTCACTTTATTGATATGACCGTGGATCGATTTCTTCAGTGCTTCCCAGGCAATTCGTTGATATTCAGTGCTAAAAAAAATAATAAAATAGTGCGTGAGTGAAATTAATTCACATGAAAAGGGGCCCAAACCACATAAAGAGGCCCAAATCACATGAAAAGAGGTCCAAATCACATGAAAAGGGGTCCTAACCACATGAAAAGAGGGCTAAATCACATGAAAAGAGGTCCAAATCACATGAAAAGGGGTCCTAACCATATGAAAAGAGGTCCAAACCACATGAAAAGAGGCCCAAATCATATGAAAAGGGGCCCAAATCACATGAAAGAGGTCCAAATCACATAATAGGGGTCCAAATCACATAACAGAGGTCCAAATCACATGAAAAGAGGCCCAAATCATATGAAAAAGGGGTCCAAACCATATGAAAAGAGGCCCAAATCACATGAAAAGTGGCCTAAATCACATGAAAAGAGGTCCAAACCACATGAAAAGGGGTCCAAATCACATGAAAAGGGGTCTTAATCACATGAAAAGAGGCCCAAATCACATGAAAAGAGATCTAAATCGCATGAAAAGGGGTCCTAACCATATGAAAAGAGGCCCAAACCACATGAAAAGAGGCCCAAATCATTTGAAAAGGGGTCCAAACCCTATGAAAAGAGGCCCAAATCATATGAAAAGGGGTCCGAACCACATGAAAGGGGTCCAAACCACATGATAAGAGGCCCAAATCACATAATAGGGGTCCAAACCGCATAACAGAGTCCCAAATCACATGGAAAGAGGTCCAAACCACATGAAGAGGCCCAAATCACACGAAAAGAGGCCCAAATCATATGAAAAGGGGCCCAAATCATATGAAAAGTGGCCTAAATCATATGAAAAGGGGTCCAAACCACATAAAAGAGGCCCATATCACATGAAAAGAGGTACAAACCACATAAAAGAGGTCCAAATCACATGAAAAGAGGCCCAAATAACATAAAAAGGGGTCCAAACCGCACAAATGAGGCCCAAACCACATGAAAACAGGCCCAAATCAAATAAAAAGGGTCCAAACCACATGAAAAGAGCCCATAATGAGACGAAAAGAGGCCAAAATCACAAAAAAGGAAGCAAAAACCATATGAAAAGGGGCCCAAAACTACAAGTACGCTGTTAAGTGTGCCATCACTTTAATAGAGCCCAAAGAAGCTAAAAACGGTCCAAACATTCATGAATAATATTCTCATCGAAGTAGTTTGAAAACTGCGTGAAATAAGTTAAAATATTAACCTTGATTTATCTGTAATGCTGGCTTGCATGAGTCGAAGTTTTCCAGGAGGAATGTAAGCGCCGCCAGTTCTGGTCATAAGCGTGGAAGCTTTCGGAACAGCTTCATTCTTTTGTTCCTGCTCGATTTCCTTTTTCATTTTTGCCTCGCTGTAATATCTCGAGCCGACCAAATAATCTTTTTCATTTTCGTCGTGTTTTTCGTCCTCTTTCCCTCCCCAGTAACGTTCAAAGTGTCCATCTTTGGGATCGCGACCGTCTCTGCTTCGCCGACGTCGCCCTTCTTCCCGATGCGAGCGACGATGACGTCGGTCCTCCCTCCGATCCATCTCTCGCCTCCTTTTATCACCATCTCTCCGTGGAGAATGTGCACGTTTACGAGACTCCCTTTCTTCCTTCTTTTCATCATTTCTCCTCTCTTTTTCAACTTCCATACCTATAACAGTACAAAATCTCAAAATACATAAAACACAACCTTAATTTCTTCAAAAACCAAATATAACCCTATCAAACATTATTTTACTTCAAAAAACATAAATAATTTACCTCAATTTAACAATTAATCTTCAAATTGAGTAAAACGTCAACAAAACGACATTCGCATCAAGAAACCTCACGAATTGGTTCCCAACCAGGTTGGCCAACATGTATCCCCACACGTGGTAAAATAATCAAAATTATAATTTTTAATACAATTACAACATTTTAAATTGTTCATTAAAGGTATTTTTAATTCGATTAAGCCTAAAATACAAAATTTAATACAATTTTAACGTATTTGGTTCATAATTATTCCACGGAGCGTTGCAATCGAGAAATATGGCGTCCAAAAGCAGTGTTGCCACCAACCCCCCTCAAACCTTTTTTTTGTTTCGGGAGTCCGGTTTCTTCATATTTGTTTTGTTTTTATTCGAAGTATAATTATTAAATTATTATACATTTAATAATTTAAACTTATCGAACTTTCATTTTCATAAATAATGGGGTAAGTTGATTTTTATGAGATAAAATGCAATGTTTTCCTCGTTCATAACTTGATGTTCAATTTTAGCATCTGAATTTGATCATTATTTTATTCTTAAGATGTATTTTACGCTTTATTAATATTAAATTTGCGTATTCTTAAGTTTATACGTGAATTTTTGATGTATAATATTAGTTTTTGAACAAAAAGTATGATTATAAACGTTTGAAAATGTTGGTTTTTGATTCAATGGTTGATTTTGTTGTATTTATGCTATTTTTAGGGTCAGCGATGATGATTCGGTCGTCTCGGGTGAAGATTCCGCTCATAAAAACGATTCTGAAGTGAACGATTCGAAATGTGAGAAGAAATCGAAGAAACTTAAAAAGAAGCATAAGCATAAAAGTAAAAAGCATGCTATTAAAGAAAAACATAAAGAGTAGGTTTTTGTTTTGTTTTTTTGATTTTTTGTAAAATTGGGTTTTTTAGGAAAAAGAAGCACAAGCATAAAAAGAAGTCGGAAAACGGCGATGTCAAGAAGCAGAAGAAGGAAAGCGAAGATGAAGTCGAGAAGCCGATTTTGAATGGAAAGGATAAGAAAGTTAAGGAAAAGAGTGAAAGTCCTGAAGTCACCGTTATCGAAGAAGAGATGAATTTAGAGGAATTGATGAAGCAAAAGGTTTTAAAAAGTTAAATTTTTATTTTGTTTTTATTTTATTTTTTTTAAGGCTTTACTTCAAGCCAGACTTGGTGCTTATATGTCCGATTCGGAAAGTAAAGAAGAACCGGAGATAATCAATTTGACGGAAGACGATAATGGAGATTTTGAAAGGACGGTTGCTATACGAAGTCGCAGCCGTGAAAGAAAGGTTAAAGACGATAAAAAGTCGAAGGCGAAGAAAAAAGATGAAGATCGGAAAAGAGATTCGAAAAGGCGAGAAGATGATAAGAAAAGGCGAGATGAAGAAACAAGGAGGGAAGAGATGAGGAAACGGGAAGAAGAAAGGAGACGAGATGAAGATAGAAGGAGGGAGGAAGAGAGGAGGCGAGATGAAGAAAGAAGGATTGAAAGGTACAAAATTTGTATTATACAGGGATGGACTGGGAACTTAAAGTCAGGGTGGGTTTCAGTTTCAAGATTATCCAATTAGTCACTTCATTATTCATACTGTTTAGGTTTCGGACCACTTGGTGGTTTTTAGACTGTTTTGGAAGCCTGATTATAAGGTCTGGACCCTTCTTTGACTGGTTTAATACCTTTTTCAAGTAGAATGGACCCTTTTTAGATGAGTTTTTGGACCCATTTTGACTAGATTGGACCCCTTTTTGACTGGTTTGGACCCCATTTTCGACTGGTTTGGACCCCCCATTTTTTGACTGGGTTGGACCCATTTTTTGACTGGTTTGGACCCCTTTTTAACTGGTTTGGACCCCTTTTTAACTGGTTTGGACCCCTTTTTAACTGGTTTGGACCCCTTTTTAACTGGTTTGGACCCCTTTTAACTGGTTTAGACACCCTTTTTTGACTGGTTTGGACCCATTTTTGACTGGTTTGGACCCCTTTTTGACTGGTTTGGACCCCTTTTTGACTGGTTTGGACCCATTTTTGACTGGTTTGGACCCCTTTTTGACTGGTTTGGACCCCATTTATGACTGGTTTGGACCCCTTTTATTGAGGTTTGGACCCCTTTTATTGACGTTTGGACCCCTTTTATTGACGTTTGGACCCCTTTTATTGAGGTTTGGACCCCTTTTATTGAGGTTTGGACCCTTTTTTGACTGGTTTGGACCCTTTTTTGACTGGTTTGGACCTTTTTTGACTGGTTTGGACCCTTTTTTGACTGGTTTGGACCCTCTTTTGACTGGTTTGGACCCCTTTTTGACTGGTTTGGACCCTTTTTGACTGGTTTGGACCCCTTTTTGACTGATTTGGACCCCTTTTTGACTGGATTAGACCCCTATTTGACTGGTCTGGACCCCTTTTTGACTGGTTTGGGCCCCTATTTGACTGGATTGGACCCTTTTTGACTGATTTGGGCCCCTTTTGACTGGTTTGGACCTCTTTTTAAAAATCATGGACCCTTTTTAGATTTTTTTGGATCCCTTGATCCTCTTTTTGGCTGGGTTGGACCCTTTTTTGATGGGTTTGGTTCCGTTGGGCTCCTTTTTTATTGGTTTGGACCTCTTTTCAAGTGGGTTGGACCATTTTTAGATCAAATTTGATCTCTGGGATGTCCTTTATAGTTTGTTTACACTATTTATAATGGGTTAGATATAAGGAATACAGTTATTATTTTATTTTTTCAACCATTAGGAGGAAATTGGAACAAAAAAGACTCGAAGAAAGAAGGCGAGAGGATGCGAGACGTCGTAGTCCTCCCAGAAGAAGTCCTAGATTGGACCGTCGCCATGACGATAGAGACAAAAAAGTCGATTTTAGGGACAGAAGACGAGATGACTTTCGAAGAAGAAGTCGAGACCGAAGGAGCCGTTCGCTTCAAGGTCGCGATAGAGACAGAAGACACTTTCGCGATCGCAGATCTCATAGCCGCGACCGAATGTATTCAAGGTAAGACCCCATCAACAGCCATAATTTTATTTAAATTTTTTTTTTAGGTCACACAGAAGCCGAAATGTGAAAGATAAGTTTAAAGATAGTTTATCCGAAGGTCAAATTAAAGACGATAAGTCTTCATCTTCTGAAGAAGAGTGAGTTTAAACCATTTTTAAGTTATTCAACGAACATTTTTTCAGTTTGGCCAACATCAATATAAACGATGACGATGAAAATGAAGAAGAAATTATTGAAAAACGTCGAAAACAACGAGAAGAATTATTAAAAGTGGGTTTTTTCAATGTTTTAGATTGTTTTTTAAAATGATTCTTTAGAGGTTGGGAGGCGTAAGCGAAGATTCGAATTTGACTTCTCAAGCAGCGAGTCCGTCGATCGAGGAAGACGATGAGCCGGTTCCGAAAAAGTCGAAATTTGAACCCGAGCCCGATTCTGATGCGAATCTCCCTCCGCCCAAACAGCCTCCGATCAAATCCGACAAATGGGACATGTTCGCCGAAGCTGATACTCCTGTCAAATATAATGTAAGTGAATTTTTTCAGAAGATAGGAGCTATTGAGGTCGGTCTCAAGGAGGCTTACAGGGTGTGCCAGCTAGTACTGCTGGTACTTAAGGGCAAAAAGAGCACTTTCCTGGTTTTCTTGAAACCTGGAGGTTTCAGATGGTTGAAAATCGTAACGGGAAGGTCTTATCAGACCAAAAGCTTCAAAATCAACGATTCAAGAGTCAATTTTTCGTCAAAATTGACGTCTTAAGAGAAAATTTTTGTTAAAAAACCTCAAAATCAACGTTTTAAGAGACAATTTTTCATCAAAAACTTCAAAATCAAGGTTTTAAGAGCCAAATTTTCGTCAAAATCAAAATTTTTAAAGCCTAAGTTTTCCTTAAAAAACCTCAAAATCTAGGTTATAAGAGACCATTTTTTGTCAAAAACCTCAAAATCGACGTTTTAAGAGACAATTTTTCATCAAAAACTTCAAAATCAAGGTTTTAAGAGCCAAATTTTCGTCAAAAACCTCAAAATCAAAATTTTTAAAGCCTAAGTTTACCTTAAAAAACCTCAAAATCTAGGTTATAAGAGACCATTTTTTGTCAAAAACCTCAAAATCAAAATTTATAAAGCCAAATTGTTCCTCTAAAAAACCCCTCAAAATCAGGGGTTTTAAGAGCCAAATTTTCGTCAATAACCTCATAATCAAAATTTATAAAGCCAAATTTTTCTTCAAAAAACCCCTCAAAATCAACGTTTTAATTAAGAGTCAATTTTTCGTCAAAAACCTCAAAATAGACGTTTTAAGTGAAATTTTTTGTTACAAAACGTCAAAATCAAGGTTTTAAGAGACAATTTTTCATAAAAAAATTTTAAAATCAAGGTTGCAAGAGCCAAATTTTTGTCAAAAACCTCAAAATCAAAATTTATTAAGCCAAATTGTTCCTTAAAAAAAAAAAAACCCTCAAAATCAGGGGTGTTAAGGGCCAAATTTTCGTCAAAAACCTCAAAATTTATAAAGCAAATTTTTTTTTTTAAAAACCCCTAAAAATCAACGTTTTAAGTGTCAATTTTTTGTCAAAAACCTCAAAATCGACGTTTTGAGAAATAATTTTTGTTTAAAAACCTCATAATCGACGTTTTAGGAGACTATTTTTTGTCAAAAACTTCAAAATCAAAGCCGTTTTAAGATAAGTTTAGAACTTTTTTGTAATTGTGGGGGGCTCTGAGTTTTAGTGGTTCGCCCCCTCCGGACAAATCGGTTGAAAATCGTGACGGGAATGTCTCAGGACCCCCTAAAAAAAAACAGTTCAAATCGCCAAATCGTTTCTATAACTTTGCCTGATGTTATGCTATAAAATGATGTTTGTAGAGTCCCGGAGCTATCGATAAAGGAGGTATTGGTGCCGAGAATCCGTCATTGACTGACAACTGGGACGATGCCGAAGGATACTACAGGGTCAGAGTTGGAGAGATTTTAGATTCCCGATATGTCGTCTACGGTTTTACGGGTCAAGGAGTCTTCTCAAATGTCGTCCGTGCACGTGACAACATCCGCAACAACCAAGATGTCGCCGTCAAAATCATCCGAAACAACGACATTATGTAATATTAAAAAACAGAAAAACGACAAAAACTAAGCAACATTTCAGGCATAAAACTGGCATGAAAGAATTAGACGTGTTGAAAAAACTCAACGATGCCGATCCAGACGACAAATTTCATTGTTTACGACTTTTTAGACATTTCTATCATAAGCAGCATTTATGTTTGGTTTTTGAACCTCTCAGTATGAACTTGCGACAGGTATTTTATCATTTATTTTCTTTTCTTAATATAGATATTAAAAAAATACGGAAAAGGTGACGGATTACATGTGAAAGCCGTCAGGTCTTATAGCCAACAATTGTTTTTCGCTTTGAAACTTTTGAAAAAGGCGAACATCCTTCATGCGGACATCAAACCTGATAATATTCTTGTAAATTTTTATTTTTTTGGTCGATTGTTTAACTTTTGTTTATTTTTAAGGTTAGCGAGAACAAATTGGTTTTAAAATTGTGCGATTTTGGATCTGCGTCTCATGTGGCCGATAATGAAATTACTCCGTATCTTGTCAGTCGTTTTTATCGTGCTCCGGAAATTAGTGGGTTTTAAGCGGATTTCCGGAGGAAAGCAGGCTATTGGGATCGGCCTCACGGCAGCTTTTGGTATATGTATATATATATATCCCCAGGTTTGGAATGACCTATATTTTCGTGATCAGGAGATCGTCCTGATTACGAATATATAAGCCTCTAAGCCAAAAGCCGCCGTGAGGCCGACCCCAATAGCCTGCTTTCCTCTGGAAATCCGTTTTTTGTTTTAATGTCATTATTTCATTAAAATTCATTTTTATTTTTAATTTTAGTTCTGGGCATTCCTTACGATTTTGGTATCGACATGTGGTCCGCTGGTTGTACCATTTATGAACTTTACACCGGAAAAATTTTATTTCCAGGACAGTCCAATAATCAGGTTTGTTAATTTAAAGAAAATTAATTATCCATTTACGTTAATTTTAGATGCTTAAACTTTTTATGGATTTGAAAGGCAAAATGCCGAATAAATTGATTCGAAAGGGTGCTTTTAAAGATCGACATTTCGATACAAATTGCAACTTTTTATCCCACGAAGTCGACAGAGTTACCGAAAGGGTAAGTTTTTGGTATTTTTTGTGGCATTGTGCAGAGTCGCCAATTTTTTTTTCTGCGAAAAACGTTTTTTGTCCCTGAAAATTTAATAAAATGAGATTCAATTTTAGGAAAAAGTAGTTGTTATGTCGACAATTATTTCGACGAGGGACTTACATAACGAACTAATCGGTAACCAACAGTTGACCGAAGATCAGGCGAAGAAAGTGAATCAATTAAAGGATTTGCTCGATCGAGTTCTGATGCTCGATTCGAGCAAACGGATCGCTCTCAACCAAGCATTAACGCATCCGTTCATTCAAGAAAAACTTTAAACCGTAAGGGTAAATTTGTTACAATTGGGGATATCAAGTTCATTTTTTCTTTTTATTAATAAATTGTGTATCATTTAGCCATTTGTGTATATACTTTCTAAACTGTGTGTATTATGAAATATATTTTTTTCTTAAATCAACCCCCAATTGTATGAAGTAGTTAGATAAAAAATTAGTTTTCTTTATATTTGTTTTTAAAAAAAAATCAATTTTTATGTATTTAGGACATCAAGTAAAGTGTGAAAAAAAAGTTAAAAGATAATTTTTCTTAAAATGATCCAAAAAGAGGATTTTTATCCTCAGTTTTTACCTCTAAAATTTTTTTGAGGATTGTTAGATGTTCATTTTTAGCTCAAATTTGGTGTCCAAAATGGGGAATTCCACTTGATGGGGAAAAGTGAGGGAAATTTGGTTTTTGTTTATGAATTTCACATCAAAAACGCCTATTTTTGTCTATAATCCCCCAAAAACTTGAAAAAACACAGTGAACATCTATCAATCTCATGATTCAAGGTTGGAGACGGTGGTGGCAGGGGGAAATGTGTGAACACATGGTTTCACCCATTTTCTCCGAACCCATTTTAACGTTTTTATTTTTTTAGAATGATTGGCGTTTCTGTCCCAGAGCGAAATCAAAAGAGTGCGATTTTCTTGTCCGATCGAACCTCGAAAGTTGACTTTTGTTATTAACTTCCTCGACAAAAGGAAGTTATTAAAGGTTATAACCTTGAAAGCAAAATAACTTTTTTTTTTCTTATTCTAAAATGCAAAAAAAGGTCCAATTTTTATGCTATCATAAAAATCGGCCCTTAATTTAAAATTTGCATGCTTTTTCTTTTTGATTTTATTTAATAAAAATTTTAACTAAAACGTTTTTTGTTCCGTGGGGTTCACAGGAGCGGTCGGTGGCGATCACCGCCCGGGAAAATATTTTCAAGTCCCCATCGCTAGGTAAAAATAAAAAAATAAAAAATAACGCGGTTGTTTAAACGTAAGTTTAAAAAAACAATGAAAATTTAAACAAATTGAGACAAAAAAAATAAAATTATCAAAGAATATTCTGAAAACAAATGAATTTCCTTTAGGTGGATCGTTTGATCGCTTTCGATGACTTTGTGGATAAATAAGAAGGCGAGCCTTTTTTAAATCAGGTTGTATTCGATTCCATTTATTCTTTTTGGGGGGCAAATTTCTTAGGTCTTGGTAAAATACTTTTACCTTGTTTTTATTTCTAGCTTTTTTATTTTATTTTGGCACCTCTGGATCATTGGAGTTTATCAACATTTTTTGCTTGGTAAATATTATTACTCATTTTTTATTTATTTTTTATTGTTGACGTATTTTTTAGTGACTTGGTGGAGTGGCTCTTGAAATTTTTGCAATAAAGGATTTTAAATTATGTCTTTTTGTTATTTATACCTTTTCTTTATTACATTCATTGCAGGATGCATAATTCGACTTGCAATGTTTAAATTTATTTTTGAGGGCTAAATTTTTTTTTAAATTAACATTTGTTGCTCTGAGTGGCGGATTCAGGAATTTGTCCGGAGGGGGCAAAACACTAAAAATTGGACTCCTTGAAAGTTTTAAACGTTATCATTAAAAGTTTTTGACAAAAAGTAGTCTGTTAAAACGTTGATTTTGAGGTTTTGGATGAAAAATTTTCTCTTAAAACGTCGATTTTGAGGGTTTTTTTTTTTACGAAAATCATCGCTTAAAACGTTGATTTTGAGGTTTTTGACGAAAGGATGTGTTTTCAAAAATCTACTAATGTTTTGAGGTTTTGGACGAAAAAGAGCCTTTAAACGTTGATTTTGAGGTTTTTGACGAAAAAGAGCCTTTAAACGTTGATTTTGAGGTTTTTGACGAAAAGATGGGCTATATAAAACGTTGCTTTTGAGGTTTTTGATGGAAAAGAGCCATAAAACGTCGATTTTGAGGTTTTTGATGATAACTTGGCATAAGAAAACGTTGATGTTGAGGTTTTTGACGTAAAATTTTCTCTTAAAACGTTGATTTTGAGGTTTTTTGACGAAAAATTTGGCTCTTGAAACCTTGATTTTTTTTTAATGAAAAATAGGGCGAACGCCCATTCCCCCCCCCCATGGATCCGCCACTTGCTCCTTGCTCTTTAAACTAGCTTTTCAACGGTACTTATAAGTTAAAAAAATTGTTTAAGTTATGGACGTTTATATGTTGTATGAATTTAATGCGGGCAATCTATTGCAGTTTAAAAAATTTTTTATAAAGGCCTTCTGAATCGTCACTCCCAATTTTAAATTTCCCTCCAAAAATATTTCCGACAGAATGCTCTGATTGTTCCCCATGCGGTTAAATTTTGAACTATTAAAATTTTTTTTACACATTTTAATTTTTTTTTCGTGCGAATTTTAGAATTTAGTTTTAAACAGTCTGTTGTCGAGATGGCCAACTGTTTAAAATTGATTCAACGTCAAGTAAGTACGATTTTCTTCTTTTTCAGGATGCATAGTCTATTATTGATGATATATTTTAATTTTTTTATATTCAAAATTAAATTTTGATAATTTTCCAAATTTTTTTCTATTTATGTCGCCTCTTTTCAACTTGAAAAAGGTCAAAATTCGTTTTGTGGGCGTTTTCTGGTAGACTTTGATTTACCACTCACGTGCCGGGTTTTGTATTTTATAACATTTAACTATTTAATTACGTTTTTTAGAGCCTATTGACCTTAGAAATGGCTTATTTTTGGACGTTCAAGGTTGATGAAGCGAGTAAATGAATGAAAATTAACATAAATAGGGCAACCTTGAGGGGTTTTTTCGTTGTAAACATAAGGCTTCAATACTTGGAACCATTTCTTCAGGGTGTACTTAATCCTAAGGGCATTAGGAGACAAAATTTAGCTGTATGGACTAGACAATAAAAGAACATTGAGTTTTCTCAGCTTCTTGTGAACGAATTAACATGAAATTTTTAGGGCTCTTTCTTATCATTTTAAGGAAGAGCTGTGCCAAATTTTAAGTGGATTGGTCCCCAGGAAGCTGAGAAAATGCAAGATGAGCCTCCACTCATATTCAAATTATACGCCAGTTTGGGCAATTAGAGCAAATTGGGCTACTTTTTGGGCCCAACCTTGCTGTACTTTAAAGTTGGCCTTTTGACAGTGTTGCCAGTTTGGGCGATTTTTAGCGAATTGGGCTACTTTTTTGGGCCAAATCTGGCAACCCTGTAGTCCTTTAAAGTTGGCCTTTTGACAGTGTTGCCATTTTGGATGATTTATAGTAAATTGGGCTACTTTTTGGGCCCAATCTTGCAATCCTGAAATCCAATAAAGTTGGCCTTTTGACAGTTATGCCATTTTGGACGATTTTTAGCAAATTGGGCTACTTTTTTGGGCCAAATATGGCAACCCTGTAGTCCTCTAAAGTTGGGCTTTTGATAGTTCATACGATTTTTAGCAAATTGGGCTACTTTTTTGGGCCAAATCTGCCAACCCTGTAGTCCTATAAAGTTGGTCTTTTGACAGTGTTGCTAGTTTGAGCGATTTTTAGCAAATTGGGCTACTTTTTGGGCCAAATATGGCAACCCTGTAGTCCTCTAAAGTTGGGCTTTTGATAGTTTGGGCAATTTTTAGCGAATAAGGCTACTTTTTTTGGGCCCAATCTGGCAACCCTTTAATACAATAAAGTTGGAATTTTAACACTTTTCCCAAATTAAGCGATCTTTCACAACTTAGGCATCGTTTTTTGGACTCATTAGTGGAGAAATTAATGAAATTGAAATTTTCAGGGCCCCGTTGTAGTTGGCATCCAAACAAGATGCTTCCACGCTACGATCGCTGTGAGGGCGGTCCCCATGAGCAAATTCGACAAAGACGGACTCCCATACGACAAACTCCAAAAAAATCTCGAAATCGTCCGTAAAAGGTAAAAAATCAATCTTCCCGATTTATCTCCTATTAATTTTTCTGTTCAAAGGCTAAACCGACCTTTAACTCTGTCTGAAAAGGTTTTATATTCACATCTCGATGACCCGCAAAATCAAGATATCAAAAGAGGTATTCCGTCGTTGTTTTCGCTTTTCTTATCATTTAACAAGATTTACATTAGATAAGTCATTAAGTTGATTTTATTATCTTTCAATCGAAAAGATAAACAGAGAATCCATTATAACTATGAATAAAGGATCCTTTAATGAATAACTCTGA
The DNA here is from genome assembly GCA_018703685.1 of Orius laevigatus. Lineage (NCBI taxonomy): Eukaryota > Metazoa > Arthropoda > Insecta > Hemiptera > Anthocoridae > Orius > Orius laevigatus. Next base: position 14,131 of record JAGWEN010000637.1, on the reverse strand, counting down.
ATATTTTCTCAGGCGAATCATATTTGCGTCTAAGGCCCGACCGTGTCGCCATGCAGGATGCGACTGCGCAAATGGCGATGCTGCAGTTTATCTCGTCCGGCCTTCCCAAAGTCGCTGTCCCATCCACGATCCATTGCGACCATTTAATTGAAGCCCAGGTTGGCGGCGCCCAAGATTTAAAAAGAGCCAAAGATCTCAATGAAGAAGTATACAACTTCTTAAAAACCGCTGGTGCGAAATACAACGTCGGATTTTGGCATCCAGGGTCTGGAATCATCCATCAAGTATGAAAAGAAAAAGTTTAAAAAAAATTAAAAAAATTATTCTTTTAATAGATTTTATTGGAAAATTATTGCTTCCCTGGACTTTTGATGATTGGTACGGACTCGCATACACCCAATGGAGGAGGTTTGGGTGGCTTGTGCATTGGTGTTGGTGGTGCTGATGCTGTGGACGTTATGGCGAACATTCCTTGGGAGCTGAAATGTCCAAATGTGATTGGTGTCAAGCTGACTGGAGAGCTAAAAGGCTGGACATCGCCGAAAGATGTCATTCTTAAGGTCGCCGGAATCTTGACTGTAAAAGGAGGCACTGGTGCTATCATTGAATACCACGGGCCTGGTGTCGACAACATTTCTTGCACAGGAATGGGCACTATTTGCAACATGGGTGCCGAAATCGGTGCGACGACTTCTTTGTTTCCTTTCAACAGAAGGATGGCGAGCTATTTAGAAGCGACTGGAAGGAAAGCGGTTGCTGATGCTGCTGCTGAAAACTGCTCGCTCCTCACACCTGATGAGGACGCACCTTACGATCAATTAATTGAAATCAACCTTTCCACCCTTGAACCTCATGTCAATGGTCCTTTTACCCCAGATTTGGCGCATCCGATTTCCAAATTGGGCGAGAATGCCAAAAAAGCAGGCTGGCCGATGGACATCAGAGTTGGTACGTTATCAAAACCTTAAAAATCGTTTTTTTCATTGTTTTTCAGGTTTGATCGGCTCGTGCACTAACTCGAGTTATGAAGATATGGCCCGATGCGTTTCTATCGCCAAAGAAGCGATGGCACATGGTATTAAGTCGAAAATCCCGTTTAATGTAACTCCCGGGTCGGAACAAGTCAGAGCGACCATTGAAAGAGACGGAATTGCCCAAGCGCTGCGTGATTTCGGTGGCACCGTTTTGGCCAACGCTTGCGGACCTTGTATTGGACAATGGGACCGTAAAGATGTCAAAAAAGGAGAGAAAAATACAATCGTGAATTCATACAATCGTAATTTCACCGGTCGTAATGATGCGAATCCGGCGACTCATGCTTTTGTGACATCGCCCGAGCTTGTCACCGCTTTGGCCATTGCGGGGACATTAGATTTCGACCCGACGCGAGACACGTTGAAAGGAAAAGATGGCAAAGAATTCAAACTTTCTGACCCGTTCGGACCTGAACTTCCAGCCAAAGGATTCGACCCCGGCGTCGACACCTACCAAGCGCCCCCGAAAGACGGAAGCGGCATCAAAGTCAGCGTCGACCCTAAAAGTAACCGCCTTCAGCTTCTCGAACCTTTCGACAAATGGGACGGAAAAGATTTGGAAGACATGACCATCTTGATTAAAGTCAAAGGAAAATGTACGACCGATCATATTTCAGCGGCTGGACCCTGGCTTAAATACAGAGGTCACCTTGACAACATCTCAAACAACCTTTTCTTGACGTAAGTCATCTTTTTATTCATTATTTTTTCATTTAAATTTTAGTGCGACAAACGCTGAGAATGGAGAGTTGAACAAAATCAAAAATCGCTTGACCGGCGAATGGGGCGGAGTTTCCGACGTCGCTCGTGCTTACAAAGCGAAAGGAGTCAAATGGGTCGCTTTTGGTGATGAAAACTACGGCGAAGGAAGCTCTAGGGAACATGCCGCGCTGGAACCTCGCCATTTGGGCGGAAGGGCGATCATCGTCAAATCTTTCGCTCGTATCCACGAAACCAACCTTAAAAAGCAAGGACTCCTCCCCCTCACTTTCGCCAACGCTTCCGACTACGACAAAGTCCAACCTGACGACAAAGTCTCCCTTGTCGACCTCAAAAGTTTAGCCCCTGGAAAAGTATGAAAACTATTCCTTTTATAATCGCTAACCATTCTTTCTAGCCTGTTAAATGCATCCTGAAACATTCAAACGGCTCCAAAGACGAAATCATGCTCAACCATTCGCTCAACGAGCAACAAATCGAGTGGTTCAAAGCCGGCAGCGCTCTCAACCGAATGAAAGAACTCGCCAAGTAAACTTTTAGAGAATCCATTAATTTTTTATATTATTTATTCCACCATTGTTAAACCATTTGTATATAAATTTTTTTAGAATACTAGAGCTATGAAAATCATAGGATGTATACAATGTGGGTTAAAATAAAATAAATTGTACATAAAAATATTCGATTTCCAAATTCATTATTAGGTTTATTATAGAACGTCCTTGTTCCTTCTTTATTTAGCTTGGTTTCGCTGCCAACTTTTCATCGAGCCTAATTTAATAGAGTTCTTCAAACTCGTTTGACCTTTTGGTCGAATCTGATGCACCCAGCTGGCTATTTCTGTGCTTGAACTTCCATTTTCATATATTTATTTTTCTTTCAGTTTGGAAGGTGGCGGAAAAAACGGAGACGTGCCAAACGTCTACTATTCTTGAACCTTTGATGAAGACCAAAAATTTCGAAGATTTTTTTCTAAATTGATGGATTTGATAAAAATAAAAGTAAATTTTTGTTCTAAAATGAAATATCTTTTTTCAACAAAATCGTGGAGGGGCCCACAAAATTGTGGAGGGGCGCCCTAATGAACTACATGTCACAGTTATCCACTACTTGGTCTTTGATGCTTTTATGTTGTTAAAAAGGAAGAAAATTGGTTTAAAAACCGTGGTTGGTACCACTGTTGACTGTGTTTTTGGTGGTAAAACTTGGAATGAAGAATCGATTGTTTTTGATTACAAACAGTTGATTGATAAAAAGACTAACTTATAACGGTCTTGCATGGTATTGGATGCGCTTTGTCCTTTCGAAGTGCTATTTTTTATTATTTTATTCTTTGAAATATGACGAGAACTTTGTTTTTCGGCGAAAAAAAGTGTCGAAGATGAAATACAAGCTATGTAGCTGAATAAGGTATAAGGGATTGACGAAAAATTTCGAGGTTGCTTTAAGAAATGGATTCTTTGAGGACTTCGAGTTTTGAAAGCTCGGCAGACCATCCGTTGATTCTGACCGAAAGTTCTGCGGAGCAGACAAGCCTGTCGCCGACTAAGATACCCCTCGGTACGCCTGTCCCGATTAAAACGAGGAAGATCCATTCGTTGCCTTCTTCTTTGGAGAACAGCAATGACGTCGACAGTAAGGAAGAAGAGGCCTTTTTCGCCTCTGCACGTAAAGTACCGCGTAAACGAAAAGTCGCCGAGATCTTCAGCAAGTTCGACGATTTATACGCTCAGCCGTTCAAAGTTCAAAAAACAGCGGACCAGCTTTTCAAGGACATCATGTCGCAGATAAACGATGCGCCGAAAACTCCTGTACCGTCCATACCGTACAGGACCGAACTAGAAAAGACCGCAAGAAAAGAAGCTTATTTGAAAGAGCAAAGAAATTATTTGTCGAGATGCAAACATTTGTTCGACACTCCCGTCAAGACTCCGAATGTGAGCGGAGTGCAAAGTCTCGACAGCCCAGATTCTCGACCATTGACTCCCATCGCACTCTGCCTTAGCTCCCAAACTAGAAACATCCCCGAAGAAATCAAAGCGAATATTTTAATAGGTAAAAACACTTTCTATTTTGATATTTTAATGCGTTTTTAAGGTGTGCGTTGCTTTGTGGATGTTCGCCATGGGAAGGAAAACAGATCTGCACCAGTCAAACAGCAGCTTTTGTCTTTAGGTGCCAAAGTTGACAGGACGTTAACCAACAAGGTAGAGATTTCTTCCATGTTCAACATGGACCCCTTTTTATGTGATTTGGGCCTCTTTTCATGTGCTTTACACCCCTTTTCGTGTGATTTGGTCTACTTTTCATGTGGTTTGGACCCCTTTTATGTGATTTGGGCCACATTTCATGTGGTTTGGACCCAATTTCATGTGATTTGGACCCCTTGGTGTGGTTCGGACCCCTATTTATGTAATTTGGACCTCTTCATGTGGTTTGGGCCCCTTTTTTATGTAATTTGGGCCTCTTTTCATTTGGTTTAGACCCCTATTTATGTGATTTGGGCCTCTTTTCATGTCGTTCGGGCCTCTATTCATGTAGTTCGGACCTCTTTTCATCCGGTTTGGACCCCTTTTCATGCGATTTGGTCCTCTTTTCATGCGATTTGGTCCTCTTTTCGTGTGTTTTGGACCCCTGTTCATGTGATTTGGGCCACTTTTCATGTGGTTAGACCCCTTTTATGTGATTTGGGCAACTTTTCATGTGATTTCGACCCCTTCGTGTGGTTTGGACCCCTATTTATGTAATTTAGACCTCTTTTCATGTGGTTTGGGCCCCTTTGTATGTAATTTGGGCCTCTTTTCATGTGGTTTGGACCCCTATTTTTGTGAGTTGGGCCTCTTTTCATGTCGTTCGGGCCTCTTTTCATCCGGTTTGGACCCCTTTTCATGTGATTTGGGCCTCTTTTCTTGTGTTTTGGACCATTTTTAATGTCGTTTGGACCCTTTTCATGTGATTAGGCCTCTTTTCTTGTGTTTTGGACCCCTTTTCATGTGATTTGGGCCTCTTTTTATGTGGTTTGGACCCTTTTTCATGTGATTTGGGCCCCTTGTAATGTGGTTTGGGCCCTTTCCGTGTAGTTTGCACCCCTTTCTTGTGATTTGGACCCCCTTTTACCCTGGTTTGGACTACTTTTTACCTTTCTGCTGGTTTAATAGGTAAATCAAAATCTCATCCAATCTTATAATTGTTTAGGTGGAGATTGTAGTTTTCAAGGAAGGACTTGTCACAACGTATTTCAAAGCACAAGATTTGGGCTTGACTTTGGTTTCGACTTTTTGGATCGAAGCTTGCAAAGTCGCACGCAGCAAAGTGGATCCTTCGCTCTATCCACCAATGGACATGTCGAAATACGAACGCATTCTTCCATTTGAAGTGAAAACTGTAAGTTAGCGGATTTCCATATCTTCGATCCGTTTTTATTTTTTGTTTATATTTTTGTTTTTAGAGAAGAAAAAGGATTAAGGTTCCCAAAAAGAAGAAGGTATTGTTAAATTCAATTTTTTTCTATTTTTATATGTTTTTATTTTTTATTTTTTAGGACGAAGTTTCAATAAATGACCGAAATGCTTTAACAGATACGAAACAAGTGAGCAAACTTTTTGAAAAAGACTCCCAGCCGGCATGCGGGAAAAAGCTCGATTTCGGCTCAAACTTTCAAAAACACGACGAGTCCGATGATTCTTTTCCAATCATAAATTTATCCGACCTCCCAAAACGTGCGAGCGCTCCAGGCTGCCTTGACAAGAAAAAACGCAAAAAACCCGAAATCATAGACTTAACCGATTCTATGGAAAAAATTGACAAAAAAACCGAAAAAGCGACGATCCCAAAGGACGATTGCAATAAAATTGTCGAAAAAGAGACGGCGACAATTCCAAAGGAAGATTGCATGAAAAAAATGAAGGAAAAACCCAAAACAGATGAAAATAAGGAAGAAAAACCTATACGGAAAAGAAAGGCTCTCTTTAACCCTCAGTGGTCTCTTTCCGATCTAGAAACCGAAAATTTAGAACCTAAAACCGCCTTAGAAACCAAAACCGCAACTCCCGTAGTCTCATATTTAGACCAAATTTTAGAAAAGCCGACATCGAAAAAATCATCTAAGAAAAAACCAAATGTAACCAAAAACAAACCAATTATTAAACCAAGGTCGATATTAGATGCTTTCAAAGAAGATGATGAAGACACGTTTGCAAGTTCGATCGCTTTATTTGCTACAAAGAAAACTCCATCAAAGATTTATCGACCGCCAACTATCGTTTTTACTAGTTTCAACGGAGAGTAAGATTTTACCTTAAAATGTTCTGATGTTAACTTTTTTTTAGTGAGCTCAAAGACTGTGAGGAAATTATCAAAAAACTTGGAGTTTTCGAAGTCGAGAAAATGGTGACCAAATATACGACGCATGTTGTAAGCAAAGGGCCGAGGAGGACGGTCAATTTGTTGAAAGGGCTGTCCCGAGGGTGTTGGATTGTTGATGTCGAATGGGTAAGCAATGATAAAATAGGATTTTCTTAAGGCTTTTTTAGCTTCACAAATCAAATTCTGCGGGGACATACGTGATGGAAGACAACTATGAGCTTACTTCCTTTTCTATGGCCGTTATGTACAACAGACTCGAAAAAAACGCTTTTAAAGACGAATATTCTAAAGATTTGTTTTCAACTGCAGGACTTATTTATGTTTCTTTGGTTTCTGTACCGTCCAACTCTGATATGAGCGAGCTGATCACCCTCTGTGGAGGTAAACTCACAAAAAGATCGACTGAGGCTCAAATCATAATCGGCGGAACGGCCAAAAATGGACAGACAAATCGCGTTAAGGAAACATGGATTTTAGATTCTATTCAACGAAACACTATGTTGAACATTGACGATTATAAATATTAAGTTTTTAATATTAATTTTTTTTAAACAATTATACTTTATGCTTTCATATCTATCTTTAGTATTTATTTATTTAATTCTTTTTGTTGTAATTTTGATTAGTTGAAATCTTTAAATAAATTCTAATTATGTAAAAAAATGATGTTTCTTTTGAGCATATATTTTCCTTTAACATCTTGGTCAAGGAGAGCTAGCTTAAAATTGACCTTTAGTGCACTTATTTGTACCCTGGTTTGGACCCTTATTGAACGGTTAAGGCCATAGTTGGACCCCACTCAGATTGGTTAGAACCTCTTTGGGCCACTTTAGATCTCCTCTGAGCGGTTCGGTCCTTTATTTCTAGTGGTTTGGACCTCTTTTAGCGTTGACACCATATTACGATCAATCTTAAGTTTTTTTTTGCCATATCCAAGGATACTAGAAACCCTAGCTTTGTCCTTTAACCCTGGTATTGAAATTTAAATAAATAAAAACTCATAAATAAAATTTTTGAATTAGTTTTGAATTTAGGTTACCTAACCTAACTTTTCAAGATTGTGCAATAAAGCGACAGTGCTGCCATTTTGTTTCGTGTTTTAGAAATCTGATTTTATTATTTTTTTAATAAGATACAACAAAATATTGTAGTTAAAAATAACTTTTGAAGAACCAGAGTATAATTTTGTGAACTCATCCAGCGAATCGAATGGTATCAAAACTAAAGGATTTCTGTTGGTATATCCTTCGCATTCTGGGACATACGTCATAATGGCGACGACATTCCCTGCACATTGCATAAAGCCGCCTTTGTCCATATTGCAATTGTCCATCGCGATCGAGTTCGAACCAGCGCAGATCAAGGTGGCCGTTTTATTCTTACAATACTCTAATTTAGAACTTTTGCAGATAGTGGACCAGCATTCTTCGTCGGGGATGAGCCTCACGGTTTTCATCACTTTCGTCCTCGCGATTTCTTTCGTCATATGTTTAGACCAGCCGACGATAGCACAGAGCGGTTTATCGGACTTTATTCTTTTGGCGATATCCCCTTCGCCCGGCAAATAATTGCTGATCAGGACGATACTTTGAAAACGTTTGTCCACCTCAAAGATGAAAACGTTGTATTCTAAAATTGAAGTATCGTTTTTTGACTTTGGATGGCCATAATATTTGATTATTTTTCGACTTTCAAGCTTATCCAAACCGCTTTCATCATATACTACGTCATATCCGCCCATAGCTATAAATTTCGTACTATGCTCGATTTGTCCGCTCTCGAAACAACTAATGCTGCTAATTCCACGGCGATGAGTTATCAATCCGCCCGCGCAAACGACCCCAGCGAACTTATCGGCATGTAAACTCACTAAAAAACCATATTGACCTTTCAGTTCGATCTTCTGCGAGATCACCAATATCACGTTTAAAACCATAAATAAAAACATCTCTAACTTTTTTGTTGTTTAATTCATAAGCTGATTGAATTTTACTTCTTTTGATCAAGTAATACTTGAGGGTAGCCATAAACTTTGAATTTTACCAGTTATCATGGAGGCATTTGCTACACCTGTCGGGCACTTTAAGAATACCAATTTTGTTATTGAATTGGTTGGACCATGTTTGATATTTACAAAATGGCCTTTTAGATCTCATATTCAACATAACCTTTAGAACGAGATTATGTAAAAAGGTGGGAAGTTGGCTAGCCTGAGAGGCCACAGCCTTCTAGATCAATGCATTTTTCCCAGGGTAGCCAACATAAACTAAATGACCGCGGCAGCGTTCCGCCCCCTCTAAATGTATATTTCTGTAAACACCACGGATCTTCTCCTTTTTACCAGGGTAGGGCTTGGAAGGTTTAGGGCTAGGAACGCGGCAGCGTTTCGCCCGCCAAAATATGGAGATTTTGGTAGAAAACCACCGATTTTCGAGAAAGTTTTGGGGGCTTTCATACTACTAGACCAGACCTTTTGCTTAAATTTTCCCTTCCAAGAAAAAATTTCATTCGATATTACAGCACATTTCCAGCTTTCTGAGGCTAGGGGTGGTTAAAAAGGCGGCTTTGAGTTTAAGGGGCGGTCCGCCAGATGGTAGGCGCGTCTCCGGGGGCATCCTTGGGGCGGGAACGTGTCCCTTCTCGGCGGCAGAAAACAGAATCGAGGCTATTGATTCCACGCTGATTTGGGGCGTCGACTTTCGACGAGGAGGAGCAGTGTGCGTGAGTGAGTGTGACTGTGTGTGAGAACAGCAACATGCCTCCGAAAAGAAATTCATTATAGCCAGGTAAAGGAAGAAAAAACGCTTTTAAAATTGTCCTTAACCCGTAAAAATGGCAAAAATCCGGGCACGAACGGTGGAAATCGTACGCCCGTACACTTCCCGGTCGCCTCTCAACCCAGTCACCACCAAAACGTGTCTTACCCTCGACTTTCCTTTCGTTTTTTCGCACAAAAACCAACTAATATACTCATCCACCCTGTATACCCCTTTTATTGAACTAATTTTTGTTTATTTCCATCAAGCACCCCTCACCTATTTGACTAACAAAATTTTAAATAGGTATTCTTTAAAAAATTCATTATTGAAAATCACAAAATTTTGGTTTAATTTTATTTTAATTTAAACAAATTAAAATAAAAACAACATTTTAAATTAATGAAAAGAATTTATTTGCTTTGTTAAAAATTTGGACAGTTTTTGGATACAGGGTTTGAAAAGTTTATAAATTTTTTTCTTTTCTTTATCGTTTATAAAATTGGGAAATAGAATAATGGGTGAAAGTTGACATGTCAGATATCTAGGGAACCCACACCCTAATGACCTAATTCTTTAGGGAGAGCCTCCTACACAGCCACCCCTCAAACCGGACGAGACCATCCCCTAAAAAATACCCCCCTCCCCTCCAAAAAAAGGTGATTTGGATTTTTTTTTTAAATTATACAATCTAGATTCCTTCAATTTTTTTTGGAATCGTCTTATAGATGCGAAAAATCAAGTTTTGAGTCGAAATTGCGTGTAGCTTTTTAAGTTTCGAGCCTTCTAAGGTGGACTTTGACCATTTTTCGTCAAAAATTCACGTTTCAAGCTAATTGTGTGACTTTTTGAAGCGAGAAATCATTAAACGTGAACTTTGACCATTTGTGACTTAAAAACTAATTTTTGAAGCTGAATTTGACCCATAGTGAAGTGGTCCATTAAGATGGACTTTGACCGTTTTTTAATACAGACTACAGACATTTTCTGTAGGACTTTGAACCCTGGAGTTCTGCTACTAATCGAAAAAGGATCAAAGTCCACTCCAAATGTGTCTTAAAACATGGAAAATGGTATCTATATTTGAACTTCCCATTAGATTTCAAGATCAAAAAGAAGCTTTATTTTCTGATAAATTTTTGGTCAAATTTCGACATTTTTCGGGGGAAGAGAACCTTTTTATATGTATTTTGACCATTTTTTGGTGAGGAATGGCCTTAGTGGACTAAATCCCTTTTTCGACAAATTTAACACCATTTCTTTAGAGTTTTACTTAAGTTTGAAAACCTATAACCGGACTTTGACCCTTTTTCAATAGAAGGGATTCCACTTTAAAGTGGAATTTGACCCTTTTTATGAGCATATATTTAAAATTCAAATGAGGGTCAAAGTCAGCTTCACACGTGTAATTCTCTTTTCGAAAAATGGTCAAAGTCCACGTTAAAAGTTTAACTTAAAAAAAGAGTATCTCATCTTCAAAAAGCGTGGTTTTCTCATCGAAAAAGGTTCAAAGTCCACATTAAAATGTTTCTTAGTAACTTTAAAGTGGACTGTAACGATTTTTCGACTAGGTAGACACTTTTGTAGTGGACTTTGACCCTTTTTTGACCAGAGAGAACCGATTTTAGTGGACCTTGACTAACTAGGAGGAAGTTTATAGAATTTTTGAGTTTGGGGACTATCATCGTGATAACTTGCAGTTAACACGTAATATTAAACGAAGAAAAATAATCACCTAATATAATTTGATTTAAATATATACTTGTAATTACTAGGCAATCATTAGAGATTTCTGGGTAATAATTTTCGACTTTTTATCGTTAATTTCAAAATGACGTGAGGGGTGGCCGTTTGTTAACATCATGTTAGAACATGTCCGGAAAAAATATTCTTATTTCTTTTATATTGTAAGATATCATCGATTGAAATAATTTCTTTTTTTCTTTTTCCACGAAGAGAAATTAAAAAATAACGATCGCGATAAAATCTCAGTTTTCTATTGAGATTTGGTGGTGGAAGGGTGGGGGAAGGGGAAGGGAAGAATCATTTGCTTCATGAATAATGAATAAAATTTTAATCATACGATTCTTGATGGATGAATTTTTGAATTTTCCATTCATAAAAATAAAACGACGATTTATTTCGATCATGGTGGCCGAGTTAAATTGCCATTAAGCATTTTAAAATAGATTTTAGAAGGGAAATTCGCTATTATCAGGTTTGCCAGCCTCTTTTCTAGTGACCAAAAATCAGGTTCCGTGTCGAGTGAATTACATTAGAAAAGTTTGAATTTAGATTCGTCCCCGTTTCGAGCGAGATAAGGCCTTTCAGATTCGTGTTTTTCTTTTTTTAGGTGGAAAACGTCGAAAATAAAAACGTTTGTTCCGAACGGTTTTCTACGATAGGGGGGTGGAAATGTGGGAAAGGGTGGATGAAACAGATAGGGGACTGATTCATAGCTCCTCTTCAACATCACTACCAGCCGGCGTAATCATACGGACTAATCAACATGTTAACCTTTTTTTCCCTCTCTTTTTCCCTATCAAAAATGGCATTTCATTACATACATTCAGTGTCCTTGGAGCTTCCTGATCCTTAAAAATAATAAGGAAACGATTAAATTCGATTCAATGCTTGATTTCCAGTAACTTTGACTTAAATCACCTTTTTGTTAGGACCAAAGGTTCCGGAGTTACGAATTGCTGGTCCATTTAAGGTGTTCATAACTCAAGAGCGTTTGGTCCTGTCAAAAAAGTGTTCTAAGTAAACTTTACTGGAAATGAAGCGTACAATCGGATTCCATCGTCAAAACATAGGGTTCGCATGTAAAATAACGAAGTTAGGGTCGTTCTGGAGCACCCTGTATGTCAAATCTAAAAGTTATGGATCCCAATCGATTCCTTGCTAAAATCTAAGGGGGGTTTACTTCGATACTTTTTTTCGTCAGGTCAAAATTCTGGCAGATACCTGACACACCCTGTATATTCACATTTTAAGATTTGGCAGATTTTCAATAATGAGAGTTCAAAACAGCCTTATTTACATTCGGAAACTTTATAATAGATTTTCGAAATCTACAGGTGTCCGCCGGGCTGGCATATTACGGAAGGGTATCTTAAGGGTTGTCAAAATCGATAGTAAAATAACAAAAATTTAATTACATTTAGTAGATTATGTTGTTGGGAAGGGATGCTGGTGGTGCAAAGGAGAGTAGAAGGGTGGCGGGTACGAGGGCGCTGCCCCCAAATCGATACAGAACCAACCCGGAGAGGCCACTATTTGTGTTTCTCTAGTCTCTTTCCATCTCGTAACTTTTTTTCCACACCTTATTTCCATAAAGAAAAAGTACGATTTTTTTTTCTTTCTCTTTATTAAACGTTTTGGGTTAAATGAATTTGTATGTGGGGGCCTTGCATACTTCAATTCATTTAGGCGTTAGCCCCATGATTAAAACTTCGCCCTGGCTGGCTCAAGAGAGGATTTCCTGTTTAATATCGTCGACTCAGTCTTTCCCCCTTTATCATCTCCTTCTCATATTGTCCATACGCCTTTAATGTTGCTTAATTTTCATTTTTCTCCTTTAGCAGCAATTGCAAAATATGAAGCTCCACAAATTTCGGAGCTAAAAACTCGTTTTAAACTTGTAGATGAGAACACCTAGTTGAGCCTTTACGTCCTCAAAAAGGCCAATTGTGTGTAATCATGTCATGAAAAAATGCTTCAAAATCAAGCTCAATAATGCGCACTTACTTCCTGAGTGATTCCTGATTGAACATATTTAGCTAGACGTCCATAAAAAGATATCAATCTAAAATTACATGACAAAAAAGGTCTAAAATCAATCCGAAACGAAATATTTTTGTTTGTTCCTATTTGAGATAGGGTTTGCATAATTTGAACGTTTCTGCAACACAGGTTTTGTGGGATTGCATAACTTACATTTCTACACCAAGTGGTCTTGTGGGTTTGCATACCTTCAACATTTTGGCTACACCAAGCGGTTTTGCGGGTTTCCATAACTTACATGTCTGCAACACCCAGAGGTCTTGCTGGTTTACATACCTTCAACATTTCCCCAACACCAAGCGGTCTTGCGGGCTTACATAACTTATATTTCTGCAACACCAAGCTGTCCTATGGGTTTGCATACCTTCAACATTTCGGCGACACCAAGCGGTCTGGCGGTCTTCCATAACTTACATGTCTGCAACACAGAGGTCTTGTGGGTTTACATACCTTCAACATTTCCCCAACACCAAGCGGTCTTGCGGGCTTACATAACTTATATTTCTGCAACACCAAGCGGTCTTGAGGGTTTGCATACCTTCAACATTTCTACAACGCCAAGCTTTGGAACATTTTGTGAAAGCGAAATATCCTTTGACATATTCAAATCTTTCTTCACTAGTTTCTGAGATTCGATCCTTTAAAAAAACCTTTGATCATATTATTTTCAGACTTTTCAAGCATAATTCTTTGATGTCTACTAATTCTTTTGATAAAAAAAGGTTTAATTTAGTGCTTTTGAGTTGCATGGAAAGTAAATCGAAACTGTATGGGATAAGGGATGATTACAGTATGCACTTTATCAGAGCCCTACCGTTTGCTTAAACTTAATCTACGACCATCCCCTTTCTTATATCAATCACGTTTTTTCCCTCCAACCCCTTCATTTTTTATAAAGTTTCCGTGCATAAATAAATTACTCCTATAAATAAACATATTTTTTCCGTGATGGATGATTGTTTAATTAAATGAAAAGGGATGACGTATTGTTATCATGGGGGTTTAAGTTGGAATTAGATTTAACATTTTCTTCCCTATGTTTTCTATGACGAGTTATGTTTTATGAGGGAGAGGGTCGAAGGGGGTGCGTAGTCCCGGCAACCGCGGAATGACGTCATCAACGAGGGCACACCCAGCGTTCATACTCACTCCAGACTCCCCAGGAAGGAGATCATTGTTTTTAAAAACACCAAAATGAATGATTTTTCATTATGTCATCCTCAGAATTGACCAATTTTTATATTTTGAAATGGATTTTTCCAACTAACCAAAAGAGGAGAAAACTAGGCCATTCCTCAAAATTAAGGAAATGAAATTTTCGTCGACACATTTCAAATCTTCAAACTTTTAGATTAGAAATGTCAAGAATTTTGACGAGTTTTCATCTCGTATTTGTTAAATTAAATTAATAATCGAGATGTTTTCTTTTGTTTCAGGTGCGTTGGAGCATAAATTAAGGATTTATCATTT
>JAGWEN010000636.1:0-67251 GCA_018703685.1 Orius laevigatus | reverse complement strand
CGATTAAGCTTAAAACTACATCGTTCCAATTTGCAATAACACTGAGTTCTAAAGAAGTCCAATATGATATATTCCGGGCAACAACTGAGGTGATCTCTAAGTTAGGTCAATTTAAATCGCCTCAATTTCATCTTTCCATGACATTTTATTATGCACTTCTAAAATTATCCGTTTTTTCAGGTCCATAAAACAGGTTGTAGCTCATCGGAGAACAAAACGTCAGAATTTAATCCGGGAACTCGTGAAAGGACCCTGTCCGGGACGAAGGGAATCATCTTAACCACTCGTCTCGAATCTGAAAAGAAGAGGAGCGAGTATAGACTGACGATAGTTTCTCTGGTATAAATTTTCAGCTGTAAATATTGAAAAGAATTTGTTGTTCTATTACGTCTTTATTTCTTATTTTCTAGGGATGCTGTCCTTTGATTTACCTTAATCGCATTCCTTCTTCGTATTCAACCTAAGCCCTCTAACATTGAAATGAAAATAATTCTATGTCTAACGACATTTTGACACTTCCTAAATTATTAAATGCTGCTAAGGAACGATTAGTTAAGTTTTGTGTTAACCAAAATTAGACCGTACGACCTATAAGCGACTCCAACAAATTTAGTTTTCGAGCCAGCTGAGAAATAACTGCCAGAGACATTTGATGAGTGACAAACTAGGGAAATGATTAGTATGACTAACCACTTTGAACTTATTTAAAGGCCATGCGCACCTTCTATAGTCCAGATCGCCAGATAGCAGACAAAGTAAAACCGGGGGGTCCCATGACGTAGCGAAATAGAGATAATTGGACCGGATGCTTAACGACACTTTTGTAGAGAGTATTGCTTTGAGGCGCCTCGGAGGAGATAGGGACACCTCTGAGGATTCGAGGTTTTTTGCCTACAAGTGCGTAATCCCAACTCTAAGGCAGTATCTATGACAAAAAACACAACCTCTATGTCACCATATTAGTATGAGGTCATACAAATCTGAATTACAAACAGCCGCCCATATACTTCATCAACATTTGTAACTTAATCAAAATTTTATCCCGTAAAACCGTTTACTGCTTATTACGAGATACTGAATCCATATCACAACGTTTGAGAATTTGCAAACAGAAAAAAACTCCCACAGTGTCTTAGGCCCTCTACAGATGGTTTAGCACTCTATACAGATGGTTTAGCCTCTCTAACAGATGGTTATAGGCCACTCTAACAGATGGTTTAGGCCCTCTAACAGATGGTTTAGGCCTCTCTAACAGATGGTTTAGGCCTCATAACAGATGGTTTAGCGCCCTCTAACAGAGGGTTTAGGCCCTCAAATAACAAGATTGGTTTAGGCCCTCTAACAGATGCGTCTTAGCGCCTCTAACACATGCCGCTGTTTAGGGCCCTACTAACAGATGGTTAGGCCCTCTAACAGATGGTTAGGCCCTCTAACAGATGGTTTAGGCCCTCTAACAGATGGTTTAGGCCCTCTAACAGATGGTTTAGGCCCTCTAACAGATGGTTTAGGCCCTCTAACAGATGGTTTAGGCCCTCTAACAGATGGTTTAGGCCCTCTAACAGATGGTTTAGGCCCTCTAACAGAGTTAGGCCCTCTACAGAGATGGTTTAGGCCCTCTAACAGATGGTTTAGGCCCTCTAACAGATGGTTTAGGCCCTCTAACAGATGGTTTAGGCCCTCTAACAGATGGTTTTAGGCCCTCTAACAGATGGTTTAGGCCCTCTAACAGATGGTTAGGCCCTCTAACAGATGGTTTAGGCCCTCTAACAGATGGTTTAGGCCCTCTAACAGATGGTTTAGGCCCTCTAACAGATGGTTTAGCTACCTCTAACAGATGGTTTAGGCCCTCTAACAGATGGTTTAGGCCCTCTAACAGATGGTTTAGGCCCCTCTAACAGATGGTTTAGGCCCTCTAACAGATGGTTTAGGCCTCTAACAGATGGTTTAGGCCCTCTAACAGATGGTTTATTAGGCCCTCTAACAGATGGTTTAGGCCCTCTAACAGATGGTTTTAGGCCCTCTAACAGATGGTTTAGGCCTCTAACAGATGGTTTAGGCCCTCTAACAGATGGTTTAGGCCCTCTAACAGATGGTTTAGGCCCTCTAACAGATGGTTCCTTTCATCTGTTCAACAAAAGAGGGCCTACCCTCTAATAGTGTGCTACCCTCAGGAGGGGCGAAAAACCAATCTGATTTTCGGTTTTTTGCCTATAAGTCCTAAACTAAGCGTTTTATGACAAAACACACTCTATTCAATATTGTAGGGCATACAATTTTCAACAATTTTTAACTTAATAAATTTTCCCGTAACCTTACTGCTTATCGAGATACGCCCTATCAAAGTTTGAGAATTTCAAAAAACAGATGGTTTAGGCCCTCTGACAGATGGTATTTTTAATACTAATTTTTGGGTCATATCTGACATAAGAAGACATAAAAATCATCGTCAGCCATTTGAAAGTGGTTGAGAAGGGGTGGCAGACGGCCAGCGTCAGGCTGACGGTGGTTTGATTTCCACTTTAGTAAGCTTTACGGGAGAACGCCAAGTCCCAGCAAGTCCGTACGGGACTCATTCTAAAGGTAATTTAATTACTAAGGACGAATACTAAGAGTCGAATTTCGCTATCGTTTATGGTTTGGAAGTAGTAAGGCTTTGAACTTTGAAAAATTTCCAATATTTTCACATTGTGTCATACATTTAGTGGTGCTACGGGAGAACGATGAGTTCTAGCAAGTCCGGATTAGTCTCATTTTAAAGGTAATTTAATTGCTAAGGACGGATACCAAGAGTCAAATTTCGCTATCTTTTGTGGTTTGGAAGCAGTCAGCGATTTAGTGAAACGAGAAATTCGCGATCTAGACAAAGTAATTTATGTTTTTGTTGACCATTTCGAAACCATAAAAGATAGCGAAATTCGACTGTTAGTATGCATCCTTAGTAATTAAATTACCTTTAAAATGAGACTAATCCGGACTTGCTGGGGCTTGGCGTTCTCCCGTAAACCTTACTAAAGTGGAAATCAAACCACCGTCAGCCTGACGCTGGCCGTCTGCCACCCCTTCTCAACCACTTTCAAATGGCTGACGATGATTTTTATGTCTTCTTATGTCAGATATGACCCAAAAATTAGTATTTAAAATACCATCTGTCAGAGGGCCTAAACCATCTGTTTTTTGAAATTCTCAAACTTTGATAGGGCGTATCTCGATAAGCAGTAAGGTTACGGGAAAATTTATTAAGTTAAAAATTGTTGAAAATTGTATGCCCTACAATATTGAATAGAGTGTGTTTTGTCATAAAACGCTTAGTTTAGGACTTATAGGCAAAAAACCGAAAATCAGATTGGTTTTTCGCCCCTCCTGAGGGTAGCACACTAATAGAGGGTAGGCCCTCTTTTGTTGAACAGATGATAGGAACCATCTGTTAGAGGGCCTAAACCATCTGTTAGAGGGCCTAAACCATCTGTTAGAGGGCCTAAACCATCTGTTAGAGGGCCTAAACCATCTGTTAGAGGGCCTAAACCATCTGTTAGAGGGCCTAAACCATCTGTTTTTTGAAATTCTCAAACTTTGATAGGGCGTATCTCGATAAGCAGTAAGGTTACGGGAAAATTTATTAAGTTAAAAATTGTTGAAAATTGTATGTCCTACAATATTGAATAGAGTGTGTTTTGTCATAAAACGCTTAGTTTAGGACTTATAGGCAAAAAACCGAAAATCAGATTGGTCCTGAGGGTAGCACAGGTTTCTCGAGTTCGAAAATAATGTCATGCATTTCGTTGGAAACAATCATGCACGTCCGTGTTTTTCGTGAATAATGTCATGCATTTTTCAGCAACAAACATGCCTATTGACAGCAGATAACAATCATGCATTTCATATCATGCACTTAATCAATTAAAACAATCATGCCTTTGGAATTTCTCATCATGCATTTTGTTGGGAAAAATCATGTACCTCCATGTTTTTCGTCAAAAATGTCATGCATTTTTCACCAAAAATCATGCATTTTGATTCGAATTTCTCGATAAAAACAATCATGCATTGAGAGAGTACCTAGCAATCATGCGTTTTGATGGTAACAATCATGCATCTCCATAGAAACAATATTTTCATACTTATGATATTTCCCATCGTACAGTTCATGCCGTAAATTTGAATCGAAGGCGATTCCCGCGGTGTACTACTAGCGCTTTCTATGTTCCTAAAGGCGTAACCTTATCATCAACTCAAAAACGTTATCAATTCCACATTTCCAGTGATTCGTCAAAAATAGAAGTAGTCGTCTTTTGGATGTGAAAGTCGCGCCTCGGATTATGGCGACGAAGAAAAGAAGTTCTCAAATGAATTTCCGTCCGAATGTCGAAAAAGAAGGTAAAGGGACGAAACCGACAGCACAGCCAAGCACCGTCAAAAACGTGATGCTTCTCCTCCTTCAGCACGTTTGCCGGCGCATCCTTTTCATCAACACATACTACAGGGTCGCCTTCTATCTCTCCATGATCTTCGTCGTATCCGTCATCATGGACTTTTCACCAGTCACCCGTTCTTCTGCAGTCAGCAAAGATAACTTCTTCAATCAATATTTCGTCAAAATCGGCTGGGGATGGACATTACTATTAAGCGTACCTTTCGTCAGCTTGACCAGCTTCGTCTACTGCTGCGGAAAACGCGACAAGATTCTGCGTCATGTCGCCCGATTAGGGATAGCGACATTCTTCTGGTATGCGTCCACAAATCTATTCAACTACATCGAAACCATCTATGGGCGATGCAACCTCAAAGATGCTAGTGCGCAGACAAAATCGAGTTGCCTCAAAAAAGGCTATCATTGGCAAAGCGTCGATATTTCAGGGCATTGCTTCATTTTGATGTATTCATCGTTGGTTTTGATTGAAGAATGCAGAGTTATCAACGGGTGGGAAAAGATCGCTGACTTTCTGCGCGATGAGGAGCATGGAAGGCAGCAAGATGAGGTCGACAATACGAACCCGCTGAGATCTCTGGATCAAGATGATTTTCATCATTTGAATTCTTCGTATGAAAAGTTGACTCCTTATGTCCGTTCCCTTTTTATATCGATAACTGCTCTTTGTGTAATATGGGACATCATGTTGGTCCTTACGGTTCTCTATTATCATAGCATGCTTGAAAAACTTTTGGCTGGACTTACTGCGGTATCAATTTGGTATTTGACGTACAATGTCATTTATCCGAGTGTCTTCACTGTACCAGGTGCGGGTGAATTCAAGTACGGGGAGAAGTGTCCGCAGTCGCTGCCGCTTACGACAAAAAGACGAGCGACTTTGACCAAAAATCCATTCGCTCGGAAAGAAGAGAGGAATTCGAACAACCATAACTAAAAACTTACTTAACCTGTGATTGTGTGTCTTCGATTTAAGCCAACAGGTTGTAGCATGCTCGAATCAACAGTTAATTCCAGCTGTTACCATAGCGACGAGCTATATCAGGCGTACTGGAAACCTCAAGCCTGTTGCATATCATTATAGTACAAAACCTGTTCTCTTTTCAATTATTTCAAAACCCGCTTGTCAAATTTCAACCTTGTCTATTCACTGCTAAATTTGTGGCTCTACATAATGACATCGCGTTTTCTCAACTCCTTGTTAACGGATTTACTTGAAATTTGGCACAGATCTTCTTTGTTATGATATGAAAAAGCCCTGAAAATTTCAAGTCGATCGCTTCACAGGAAGCTGAGAACATGCATTGACCTGTATGATTGCAGAATGCAACTCAACAAGGACATTGCGTTTTCTCAGCTCCCTGTGGACGGATTTACGTAAAATTTAGCACAGATCTTCTTCATTGTAATAAGAAAAACCTCTGAAAATTTCAAGTCAATCTGCGCTCAGGGAATTGTTAAAACGTGATGTCCTTATTGAGTCGTGCCTTGGTCATTCAGGACATCGCGTTTTCTCGTCTCCCTGTGAACGGATCGACTTGAAATTTGGCTCAGATCTTCTTTATAAAGATATGAAAAAGCCCTGAAAATTTCAAGTCGATCGCTTCACAGGGAGCTGAGAACAAGCCATGACCTGTATGACTGCAGGATGCAGCTCAACAAAGATAGTGCGTTTCTTGGCTCCCTATTGACGGATTTACTCAAAATTTGGCACAAACCTTCTTTTTTATGATACAACAAAGCCCTGAAAATTTCAAGTCGATCTTTTCACAGGGAGCTGAGAAAACGCCATGTCAATCGAAGCATGTTAAGACCTGTTTTCTGCAACTTTTTGCATTTTTCCGTATTTTTCATGACAGCAACTAGTCATTTTAGCTCAAAGCTTTTAACTTTCGACTGGATTGTTCTATGGGTTGTGTGTAATATGTAAATTGTGCCTTTTTTACTTTACGGTGTCTTTGTCGGTTTGTTTTTAATAAAATAGTATTTTTGTAACTTCTTTTTGATTAAAAAAATGATCCTGTTTGAAAAAAACGAATAATTTATTGCGACTAAAACTACAATAAATAAATTGCATCACATTTATTCCCGGCCTTTTCGCTCATCGGTTTCGTCCTCAAGTTTGTAAGCGGGATGGAATGCTTCATTTCCGCTAGAGTCGGTGTAGCGAAGCGCCGGGTTTTTAAACGAGTTGACAGCGCTATCGAGCGATGTATAGCCTTGATCGTAGAGTTTGCAGTAGGGTACGTCGAGTGTCCTCAAGAATGTCCAGATATCCCGATAGCCGAAGTCGAGGATCGGAGAAACCCGAATCAAATCAGACCACCCTTGATCAGTTTTCTGAAAAAGAATCAGAAAAACTGCTACAAACTAGAATTACCTGAATGTACTCGAGATTCTTCCCGCACGGGTCATTCCTTCTAGTCCCCATAAGCGCTACCTTCCACCTTTTTGTCTCTTCGGACGCTTTTAACTCGTTTAGCGCTTTTTTAATTGGACCTTTACGTACTACAAGATTCAAGCGATACCTAAAGAAGAAATTAGAATAAAAGAACATAATTTTGCGAACCGTAAAGCGGTCTGACGGATGAATTCTTCAACTTCTTTGAACGGATTTTCTGTTTCGACGTAGAGGACGTTAAGTTTGGGATATTCTTCGAGGCCATATTTCTTGTTGAGAGCGATGTGCGTCAGATGTAAAAGGGCTGTGCAGTCTTTGCCGCCGTTGAATGATAAAAACACTTCTTGCGGTGAATTTTCTTCAAAGACATTTCCGATAATCTGGAACAAAAAGGAGAATGTTTGAAGAACAAGGGGACTCAAAAGTGGGGGGAAGGGACGACTTCAGAAAGTCGACATCAGAAGTAGGATTTCCTTGTATCTCATGGATTTTATTGATATCTACTCCACTGGGCCAGAAAACACAATGTCCTTGACGAGTTGCATCCTGCAGTCATATAGGTCATTGCATGTTCTTGGCTCCCTGTGAGGCGATCGACTTGAAATTTTCAGGGCTTTTTCGTAACATAATAAGGAAGACCTGTGCCAAATATCAAGTAAATCCGTCCACAGGGAGCAGAAAAAACGCAATGTCTTTGTCGTGTTTGCATCCTGCAGTCATACAGGTCATTGCATGTTCTCAGCTTCCTGTGAAGCGATGGACTTGAAATTTTCAGAGCTTTTTCATATCATAACAGAGAAGATCTCTGTCAAATTTTAAGTCAATCCGTCGACAGGGAGCTGAGAAAAAGCAATTTCTTTGTTGAGTTGTATCCTACTGTCATATAGGTCATTGCATGTCCTCAGCTCCCTGTGAAGCGATCGACTTGAAATTGTCAGGGCTTTTTTGGATTATAACAAAGAAGATCTGTGCCAAATTTCAAGTAAGTCCGTCGACAGGGAGCTGAGAAAACGCAATTTCTTTGTTGAGTTTTATCCTGCAGACATATAGGTCATAGCATGTCCTCAGCTCCCTGTGAAGCGATTGACTTAAAATTTTCAGGGCTTTTTTGGATTATAACAAAGAAGATCTGTGCCAAATTTCAAGTAAATCCGTCCACAGGGAGCTGAAAAAACGCAATGTCTTGGTCGAGTTGCATCCTGTAGTCATATAGGTCATTGCGTGTTCTCAGCTCCCTGTGAAGCGATCAACTTGAAATTTTCAGGGCTTTTTCTCATCATAATAACAAATGTTTGGTTACCTTCAAAGCGTTTTGAAGTTGGTCTAAAAACTGATTGAATTTTCCACTTTGAATTGCCTGCTCGGTGTTGACCCAAGCATCGCCCAGCATGCCGCCTTCGTCCGTTATGAAGTCGTCGGAGATTCTCATCCTGAAAAATTGATAATAAAATAGAAAAAATTGTTTGAAAAATTTTACCGCAGAAATTCGAGAGCCTGGTCAATCTCAGAGGGTTCTTCGGATTCTAACGTAATGACAACTTTATAGTAAGGGCAGTTCACTTTAGGATATGAGCCGAATGTAACTTTTTTAAATTTTGAAACCGTCTCATTCAACGAATCGGTCACGACTGATTCCCAAACGTTCAAGTAAAGCCGCTTAATGTGAAACCTATGATAAAAATTTATCAATTGAGATAAAAAAGTTTGAAAATGAGGCCTCACTTTTTACCCGAGTTGACAAAATAGATGCCTTCGAGTCCTTCGAAAATAGCTTTTACATAAAAAGGTATTCCGGGAAAGACGCAGACGTTTCCCATCGTTACTATAGGAAATTTCCGAGGCGAAATGTGCTCTTGGAGATTCGTATATAAAATTTTCGCGTTCGATGGTATCTGGGCCATTTTCAAAGTCGACTGGCGTGATTTGCCGTCGATATCGTTGTTGAACCAAGTCCAAAAATCGGCCATTTCTTTGTTGAGGACTATTTGGTCTTTAAATGCAGCGGCGAGTCCTTCGTAAGTGACATCATCGTGGGTCGGGCCGATACCTTTTGAAATTTTAGATAAAAGCCAAATCGACACTAGTTGAAATCATCAAACTTGCTCATCCTCAAAAATAGACAGTAAGGAGTGTATTTGACACAAAAATGTCACAATATCTCCTCCTAGATACTACTACTATTACTTTTAGATAGCCATTCTTCATACATCATACTGCAATGGTACTATGTGCTCAGTATACCGCATATCAGCAAACACATATTCATCCTAACCAATGGCACACAGAGTACTATTTAATGTCTTAATGTGCCATATCAATACTCAGGAGGGTATGCCCAGGTAGCTCATGCCGAGCGCACTCATAGCTCATAGTGAGCAATCCTGCAGGTCATACCGGGCAATCCTGCAGGTCATACCAAGCAACCCTGCATGTCATACCAGGCAATCCTGCAGGTCATACCAAGCAACCCTACAGGTTATACCAAGCAATCCTATAGGGCATACCGGGCAGTCCTGCAGGTCGTACCGGGAAATCCTACAGGTCATACCGAGCAACCCTGCAGGTCATACCGAGCAACCCTGCAGGTCATACCGAGCAACCCTGCAGGTCATACCGGGCAACCCTGCAGGTCATACCGGGCAATCCTGCAGGTCATACCGGGCAACCCAGCATGTCATACCAGGCAATCCAGCAGGTCATACCGGGAAATCCTGCAGGTCATACCGAGCAACCCTGCAGGTCATACCGGGCCATCCTGCAGGTCATACCGAGCAACCCAGCAGGTCATATCGGGCAACCCTACAGGTAATACCGGGCAATCCTGCAGGTCATACCGGGCAACCCTGCATGTCATACCGGGCAACCCTGCAGGACATACCGGGCAACCCTGCAGGTCATACCGGGCAACCCTGCAGGTCATATCGGGCAACCCTACAGGTCATACCTAGCAACCCTGCAGGTCATACCGAGCAACCCTGCATGTCATACCAGGCAACCCTGCATGTCATACCAGGCAACCCTGCATATCATACCAGGCAATCCTGCAGGTCATACCGAGCAACCCTGCAGGTCATACCGAGCAACCCTGCAGGTCATACCGGGCAACCCAGCATGTCATACCAGGCAATCCAGCAGGTCATACCGGGAAATCCTGCAGGTCATACCGAGCAACCCTGAAGGTCATACCGAGCAACCCTGCAGGTCATACCGGGCAACCCTGCATGTCATACCGGGCAACCCTGCAGGACATACCAAGCAACCCTGCATGTCATACCGGGCAATCCTACAGGTCATACCGGGCAACCCTGCAGGTCATACCGAGCAACCCTGCATGTCATACCAGGCAACCCTGCATGTCATACCAGGCAACCCTGCATATCATACCAGGCAATCCTGCAGGTCATACCGAGCAACCCTGCAGGTCATATCGGGCAACCCTACAGGTAATACCGGGCAATCCTGCAGGTCATACCGGGCAACCCTGCATGTCATACCGAGCAACCCTGCATGTCATACCAGGCAACCCTGCATATCATACCAGGCAATCCTGCAGGACATACCGAGCAACCCTGCATGTCATACCGGGCAATCCTACAGGTCATACCGGGCAACCCTGCATGTCATACCAGGCAACCCTGCATATCATACCAGGCAATCCTGCAGGTCATACCGGGCAACCCTGCAGGTCATACCGGGCAACCCTGCAGGTCATACCGGGCCATCCTGCAGGTCATACCGGGCAACCCTGCATGCCATACCGGGCAACCCTGCATGTCATACCGTGCAACCCTGCATGTCATACCGGGCAATCCTACAGGTCATACCGAGCAACCCTACAGGTCATACCGAGCAACCCTGCAGGTCATACCAAGCAACCCTGCAGGTCATTTAAGCAATCCTATAGGTCATACCAAGCAATACAGAGCACATCCGTAGCTTGGCCGAACTTCCTACCTGGTACACATTATCCAGTTAATACTGATCCCCCGCTTTTATTGGATGAGCAGTTGAGAAAACAATCGATTTTTGTCGCCAACAAAAAAAAATTACCTCCAGTCGTAATAACCTGATCGTATTTAGACGAAAACTCAGAAATCTCTTTGGCAATCTCGTCCACAGAGTCAGCAATCACAGAAACTTTAGAGTCGAACTCCTGAATTACAAAATCAAACTTTTTTTCGAATTCAAAATTTATCCTTTTACCTAAATTCGTCAACTTTTTAGCGAGGAACGTCAAATTTTTGTCCTCGACCTGACCTTTGAGAACTTCGTCTCCGATGATAATGATCCCAGCGGTTTTCGCCGGCCCAACTAAAAAAGGGATTTTAGAAAGAAAAAACAGGAATTTTTTATAGAACTATATATTTTTTCCCATACAATCAACTGCAAGACCAATTTTCTAATTTCGACAAAGCGTTTTGTTCGTTTTCTTCGCGTTTTTTAAAATCAGCGACCATCTCGTCTTTTTTCGCCTTTTTCTCCTCTTCGCTCATAGCGACAGCGACTTTTTCCGGGCTTTTCTCCGCCGCAGGTCGCCTCACAACCGTCGCCAAGTTGTCCAACTGCGAATTCGCTTTGTTCACGATATTTTCAAGGTTCGTCTTCAACTAAAATGAAGAGTAGAAAGAAAAAGAAAAATAAAAGAAATTTTACTTGTTTCAAATTCCCCTGTACGGCTTTCGCCTTGTTTTTTATCTTTATAGTCCGAACCTTCTCGACTTTGAACAGGTTGGGCGACTTTTTATTTTTCTTCATTTCTCCTCTCCTACACAGAAAAAACAAAACTTTTACACAAAAATAACATTTTATTAACCAATTTTTGTACATTTTACAGATAATAAGTCATCATCAATATTTCTTTTATTAGAAACAAGAATTTTATGACTTAATTTTACAGTTACTCGGTACATATTTTTATTCGGCGCTACTTTTCTGACAAAATAGACATCAGTGACAGCATCGATTTTTTCTGCGACCATTTTCTTGGCTGCTTCTTCAGGTTTTTCTTCATTTTTAACAAAACAATAGACGAAAATGACCGGCTCAGGCAAAGAAGCGACCAAATCACGTTTTTCTGGATCAAACAAGCCGACGAAATTGGGCAAAAAGTTGACTGCTAATGCAGGAAGATTCATGGTGACCACAACTTGTGATTTTGTATTTAAAAAATTATTTTTAAATTCTTCTTTTATAAATAAAGCCCCATCTTTGTTGCTGACGTAACATTCAGTTTTGTTCGCTTTTAAATTCTTTTTTAACCAAAAAACAGAATTTTCGTTCAAATCGTTGGCATAGACTGTGACACCTTTTTTGGCGCAGGGGACAGAAAATGGCCCTATTCCAGCAAAAATGTCAAAAAGGACATCATTTTTGCTTAAAAAATTGACGACATTGGAATGCTCTGTTGAAAGTCGAGGATTCCAGTACACTTTTGAGAAATCGAGTTCGAAAATGCATTTGTTTTCTTTAACTTTGGCTATAAAATCAGCGTCGCCGGCTAGAAGTTCGATTTCAAAGTTGCGAAATTCGCTGTTTATTGTGTCGATTTTTGAAATTACTGTTCTTGTGTGGGGTATTTTGTCTAATAGGACTTGCCCTATTAGTTTTTTATATGGGTCTAGATGGGGGCGAAGGTTGATATGTATGATGTGGCCGATTTGGCTGAAAGATGAGATGCTTTCTTCGCATTCTGGGGTGACCGATTTGATAATTTCGATCGCTTTGTAGTTATCATAGTTGAGCTCGATGTTTCGATAGAAAGATGTCGCTTGGAGATCTTGGAGGTTTAGGTTGGCAGCCTTGTTTGGGTCCAACAGAAAGATTCTGTCGTCTCCATCATTCTGTACAGGCTTCAAATTGTCCATTTTGAGCAAATATGGCTTTAAAAAACGCGCAGACGCTTTGAAATTTCGAATATTGGTCTTGACGCAGAGGATTTGAAGGGTTTTCGCGAATTTCGTTTTGTCGAGGAGGGTCATACCTCGCACGTGGTCCGGTGGCGACAACATCGTCCCCAAATTTCGAAATGCTTGCCAACGAAAGTGTTTCAGCATCTAAATCAGAATGGAAATGTGAGAAACGCGCACGTGGACGACACGTGTGAACAACGTGGGAAATAAAAGTGGCTCACCTGTATATAAAACGATGCTGGACACGTCCACCTTCTTTCAAACTTAAGTTTTCAAACTGTCAGATAAACTTCAAGAACTCATATAGGAAATTATCTTTGACCTTGTTTTTCAAGGAAAGTCAAAGTTAGAAAGGTTATAGCATGGTTATAGTTATCAAAGCCATTAAATTCATTTTTTCATTATAAAACTTCATTTTTCATTATAAAAGAATAATAATTACCATTTTTATAAGTAATAATGGCCAATAAATAGGATTTCTTTGTAAAATTTGAAATTTCAATGGGCGCCCCTCCGTAATTTGGCGCTCCCGCTCTTTTCACAGTGTTGCCACCAGGTTAGGAATAAAAACTTATTTTTAAATATTTATTGGTTAATGTAAATACAAACTTGATAATTTTTCTTTTTAAAAAACAAAATGTTACACTTTACAGATTTACAATTTATCACAGTTTCTTAGTTAGAATATCCGGGGAAAAAGGGTTTAGGTCCTAAGTTGCATTCCGTTGATCATGATGTTGGCGAGGGCTTTTCGTCTTTTCCGCCATGATCCTAAGCCTTGTGCGTGGTATTGGATCTGCCTGTACCATCTTTTTGTCAACTCGCCCACTTCAGCCTGGAAAAAATTGAAAAATAAAATACAAAATGATGGAATTTTTTACCTTAAATAAATATGTGTCTTTTGTCGGGAGTTCTTGCACTTCGAAGAAATCTTCCATGTCGACTTCAGTACAAACGATGCATTTATCCAAGAAAAGAGGCTCCTGAAATTCAAAATGAAGTTTGAGACAAAAGATTTAGGTGGCAGTGCATCCCCACTGCCTCCTTGATACGTCAAAAAAATGCTACCTAAATATCAAATTTTCAACTTACTCTCAATAAAGTATACCGTCCGGCTTTTTCTTTCATTAAAATTAATGTAGCATCTCGAATTCCGTTTTGTCGCGGAAAAACTAGCTGCTGATCGTTGTCTGGGTGGTAGTCTTCGTTTGGCTAAAATACAAAATAATTAATTCACACATTCGATGCGTCACGAATCTTCAAATGCCCATAACTTCCACAATTTTTGACCGATTTCATTAATATTTATACCGTTGGAAAGCTATTTTAAAGAGCTTTCCAACGATATAAATATCAAGAAAATCGATTAAAAGTTGTGGAGGTTATGGACATTTAAAGCTTCAGTCGTGAAATCGTTCCATATCGAGTTTCAACGTCCATAACGTCCTAAACTTTAAATACCCATAACTTCCATAATTTTTGACCGATTTTATCGATATTTATATCGTTAGAGTGCTCTTTAAAATAGCTTGTCAACCGTATAAATATCAATAAAAACAGTCAAAAATTGTGGAAGTTACGGCCATTTAAAGGTTCAGCCATGAAATCGTTCCGCATTGAGTTTGAACGTCCATAACGTCCTTAACTTTAAATGCCCATACTTCCACAATGTTTGATCGATTTTATCGATATTTATATCGTTGGAATGCTCTTTAAAATAGCTTTCCATCCGTATAAATATCAATAAAATCGGTCAAAAAGTGTGGAAGTTAGGGCCATTAAAAGGTTCAGCCATGAAATCGTTCCGCATCGAGTTGAACGTCCATAACGTCCTAAACTTTAAATGCCCATAACTTCCACAATGTTTGACCGATTTTATCGATATTTATACCGTTGGAAAGCTCTTTAAAATAGCTTTCCAACGGTATAAATATCAATAAAATTGGTGAAAAATTGTGGAAGTTATGGACATTTAAAGGTTGAGCCATGAAATCGTTTTTTGACCATTTAGCCTAAAAGTTACCGAAAAATCCCAGTCAGTCTTGTCTCCAGTCTCCTGTAAGTCGGGAGTCTTTGTCTTTTCGTGAATTTTAAATTTTTTTACCTTTCCTAAAGTTACTAAAACTGCGTTGACGGGTGCGAGTTTTATGGTAGCCCTTTTCCTCCAGTTTCCTTCAGTGGGCTGAGTGAAAAGAAGTTTCCCTTCCATGGCAAACCTAACTTCCTCGTGATTCCACTCTAGGACATCGACAGCAATCTAAAATCAAATTCCAATGTAAATTTGACCCAGGTAGGTTCCATTATGGTTATCTCTTATTTTATCAACTAGCAACCAATGAAAACGCAGCATTTAGGTTAACCTGTACCTTTCGCAGTTTGATGTTGACCATATCCATTTCAGAACTACACCGCCGTCCATTGGTAACTGATATCCTTCGCCATAGTTTATTCGTACTTATATCCTTAGCGAGCTTTAAAAAAATCCATTAATTGATTAATTTTAAAAATAAAACTACATACGTAATTAATGTGCTCTAAATGAAGTTCGATGTTATGCTGAGCTTCTTTGATGGCTTCCTTTCCGATGACGTGTGTCGGCGTTACTTTGTAAAGCCGAGACAGTAATAAAGGATATTTTGTTATCCGTTGTACAGGGACCTGGAATAGAATGTACAGGTTGTTGCAGGTTTAAGTTGGTTTACCATAAGAAATGAGTTGAGATTCATTCGTCTTAGGACTGTATTTTCCATTTGAGAGACTCTCAGGAAGATCCTCAGGAGCTCCTTTTCTTTTTCAAGATTGGCAAGAAGCATTGAAGCATTTCCCTGGAAAATTGAACGGTTTTAACGTGTAAAAGGTGCAATAATTGATTTTATGTTGTTTAGAGCCATTAGGTAGTTCTAAATCCAAGTTTTCGTCAACCTAACTCTTGTGCTTCGTCCCCCATTTTGAAAAAACGGTCCGAAATCGGCACTTTTTTCGGTTTTTCACCTTTAGCTCGAAAACTATGTGTTTTAGCGACCTGACTACGAAGTACAAAATGAAAGATTGTCAAATTATGCGTCTAAAATGCTTTCCAAAGTCAAAATAGGTCCAGTCGTTTAGGAGATATCGAAGTTTAAAGTTGACGACTTTTTTATTTTCTCATTTTACCATACAATTTATTTCTCTCACGGAAAGTCCTAGAAAGTCAAGACTAGTCTCGTTTTAAATAAAATAAACTAAGGAACATTTTCAAAAAAAAATCCGAGCTTTTTATCTTTCATGGTTCAGGCATTAATGGTCATCAATACAAGCAATTTCACGACTGGTCAACTTTGACCATCGATATCTCCTGAACGGCTGGACAGATTTTGACGTTCGAAAGCTCATTAGACGCCAAATTTAACAATCTTTCATTTTGCACTAAGTGATTAAGTCGCTAAAACCCATAGTTTTGGAGCTAGAGGGCAAAAACCAAGAAAGTGCCGATTTGGGACAGTTTTTTTCAAAATGGCGGACGAAGCACAAATGATGACGCAAACTTCGATTTAGAACTTGGCTCTAAACAAGATGAAATCATAGATTGAACATACCTGTCGAGTGCAGTAGCTTTCGAATGCATGAAGCATGGGCGATGCTTCCAAAAAGACAGCGCCGACGTTGACTGTCAAGAAGTCTTCATCCCCTTGGTCGATAGCGATTTCGAGAACGTCGCGAAGTTTTTCGGCCAGGGTGGTGCTATGATCCAGCAGTTCTTCAGTGTTTAGGAACACCGAGGACAACTGATCTGCTGAAAGTAATCCAGCGACTTGCATCGGAGTGTAGAACTGTTCCAAAACTATGCGCAAATCTCTTCCATATTTTTCTTCCGTTTCCACAATTTCCGTTATGATTTCTCTCCTTTCTGAACGCTTTTTGGAACATTTGCGGCATACCAAAGGAGCAAACATGACGCCACTTTCGGTCACTTGGGTTTCCACTAGTTGGTCGCAGTCTTCACATGAGTGCTGTGCATCTTGAAGGCTTAGATGCTGCCATCGACTTCTGCTAGTTTCAGACCCTACACCAGAGTCGTTTCTTTCCACTTCGGAATTCTTCCGCTCTACATCAGTAGGTGGAAGAATAAGCGGGCACGAATCTTCGCTGGAATCACTCCCAGCAGAAAGATGACTCACAGCAGAACTGAGATCTAACGAGCTTATCCTCGAATGTCCACTTTCGCATTCTTCCACAATACCTCTTCTCTTTGCACCAACCAGATAGCTCAAAATATCATATTTTGATGCTCCATCGAATATCGATTTGGCTGGAATCAAGACATCAGGAAGGTCCGACAATGGTGGAGGTGGGCACGTTGGTAATGGAGGTGGTTCATCGCTTATTTCTTCATAAATAGGATCACGAATTGTCTCATAGTGTGAGTCATCAGATTCCAAATCGAAGTCGATCCCAATAGGAACTTCAACTTCATCAATCAGTTTGTTCTTTTCAGCATATCCTGAGCCTTCTGAGGGCGGGAAAGAGTCCAAAGCTGATTTATAAGAGTCGGACGATTCATCTGATATTTCGTTGGGATCTTTGCCGCAAATGTGGGGTATCAAGTTGTTCCTGGCTGCTTCCACAGGATCGACGTTGCTGCGTATCAAGTCTTCCATTTCTTCTTCAGCTTTTTTCTTGGTTTCGCTCCCTACAACGATGACTTGGCTGACGAATTCTGGTTCGCAGCCATTGATGTTTATTGTTACTCTATTCCCTGTCATTATTGGCTCGCCTATGTTGACGGTGGTGACGGAAATGTTGTTTTCGCTAGGAGGAGGATCGACTGAGACTACAGTGCAGTTGTCTTTGTAGTCTTCTTCAGCAGGGATAGTTAACTTGACAGTATCTTTGGTTTCTTCGAGAACTTCGTTTTGGTAAACCGGTTCTTCTATTGTGAGAATTTTGGTCGGAATGAACTCAGGTGGTCGGTTCTGGTTGAGTTTTTCGATTTGTTCTTTGGTAAACGGGAATATGTGCCGTGGTGGAGGTGGAGGTGGTGGAGGTGGAGGAGGAGGAGGTTCTTTAGGACGGCCTGGACTTTGCGCCCTTTTGGGACGTTCCATGATTTGATCGAGAGGTTTCCGAGGTGCTCTTTGCCTTAGCCTCATCGTGTCCTTGAGATTTATCTCCGTTTCGCCCAAAGAAAGCCTTTCGCTCAATCTATTCTCGAGTTGCTGGCTCTTCTCGTCTCCTGAATCTGAAAAAACGTCAAACGATTAAGATTCTGCTATGTTGACAGTTATACTCAACAGTTTTTCATCATCCCGCAGCGATAATAATGGTAAAAAGAAGATTTTTACGGTTAAAAATACGGATTCTTAAGGACAAATGTACTTTTTTTGGTGTGGACAATGACATTTCGGAAATGGCATTTGAGTGAAAGTGCTCACCGTAACCGAACGACAAAAGGGTTAACATCCATGTACGCCTTGATTTCTCGGACAATGGTCAATTTCTAATAAAGACTCAGGAGTATCTTCTGAGCCATTTTTAATGATTCAATTCAGGAAAAGGACCTTCAAAAACGTGATAAATACCAGAGGAATCATCATTTTCAAGAGGATATCAAAAGTCCATCCTTGACCTTTATTTCGTTAGATTAACCCAGTCTTTGTTCGTTTTTTTTTTCTCCTAAAAGTAGGCGATTTTTAGCACCGGATGTCGAAAATTATGAGCAACTATTTAACTAGGTTTGCTCCGGTTGGAAAGAGATACAAACCAATTAGATAGGAAGTGACAATTTGAAGGAAACTTTCATTCTATTTATACTTATCCGGTAGCCAGAGAGATTTTACCATGCAAAAGGTGAACTATTATGATTGTCTTGTTAAGGTGGTTCTGTGGTAACTCCGCATTTTTGAAAAAACAGTCCGAAATTGGAACGTTTTTGGTTTTTGACGTCTAGCTCGAAAACTATGGATTTTAGCGACTTGCCTACTAAGTACAAAATGAAAGATTATTAAATTTCGCGTCTAATGAGTTTTCCGGCGTCAAGATCGGTTCAGCCGTTCAGGAGATATCGAAGGTCAAAGTTAAACTTTTTTGTGAGTCCGATTTTTTCACAAAAATCAATCCAAAACATAAAACCTTTGACCGTCGATATCTCCTGAACGGCTGAACCGATCTTACCGCCAGAAAGCTCATTAGACGCAAAATTTAATGCTCTTTCATTTTGCACTTAGTGGTAAAGTCGCTAAAACCCATAGTTTTCGAGCTAGAAGTCAAAAACTGAAAAAAGTTCCAATTCGTGAGTTTTTTCAAAATAGCGGGCGAAGCATAAGAAGACAAAACTTGGATTTAGAACCACCCCAAACAAGATAAAATGTTCACTTTTGCTTAATCCACTGGACTTGTGAACTTTGGTCCATTTTGAAAGGATGTTTTGCCATCACGAAATTTCCTTTTAAGATTTTATACAATTCTCCACAAAAAGATAGAATCTACTGGATTATTAGCATCCGCCTACATCAGACGTAGATGGTCTTAAACCTCCATAAATGGACATCGTCTACGGCCATCCCACGCTGTTCCCGCATAGCGAGCGACAATCGGAGTGTTAAGAGGAAAAGGGTTGGATAATATAGGTCGTTAAGATCATCGAAAAGATATCAAGGATATGATCTAGAAGGAATCAGTGCGTTAACTTTGCCGCTTGTGCAAGATCTAATTAAGAAAAGGCTAATTAGATGATTTTAAATATTTTGGATAGGAAAAGAGCTTTCTCGAAACCTGACCTTCTAAAACGTGCCTGAAAGGGAAAGGAAAAGACAAAAAAACGCAATTTTTTTGATCAATTACCTGATTCTGAATTGTTCTCTTCCTCGTCGATCCATTCGGAATCTATTTTGTCTTTCTTTTCTGGATCTCTGAACTGGACTTGCTTCTTTTTCTTCGTTTTGTATTCGCGGAAAGACGCTTTGGGTTTGAAGGTTTTCATTTTGGAGGGTTTCTTGAGGATGGATTTGGGAAGTTCGGGTTCTCGCTTTCGGGGAGGGCGTCGAGGTGTTGATGACGCGCGAGGGATCAACGTTTCGGTGTCGGACCATCCGTCGTCGACGCCGTAGACGATTGATTGGCCAGCGACGGTCACTTTTCTGTCGATAAGGTCGTAAGGATTGAGCCGGCAATCTAAAATGGACCGACGTGGCGGTGGTGATGATGATTTGGCTCGGCCCATCCGCGATCGTCGTACTAGGTCGTATGGGTCATCCGGAAGGCTAGGGCGTGTACGGTTGTTCAAACGGACGGTCCCAAAAAGAGATGCTGCATCCACCCTTCTTTGTGTCGGCCTAGCAGCCACTGTCCCATACAGCCAACTTTCAGCATACTTCATACTTTTCGACAACGCACTTCCTTCCACAGTCCCATATCTTGGCCAAACTCCTCCATCCTAAAACAAGCACATCATAAGCATTTTGAAAGTTCAAACCGCACCCATTGATCCCAATCTTGGAAAGTTAAAGCGCTCAGAGCCCTTTGCAACGACAGGGAAAGTAAATCAACCCGAATCACGATTTCCACTTCCATTCTCCGGTTTAATTAGGAAGGAAATGATTTTTGCATCTTTTTTTTTTCTTCTCACAAATTAAAGGAAAAGTCTTTTTAATGACGATTTTGACTTTTTTGTACATCCGATAAACCGGAACGAAAAGTTTTCGGTCCGTGAAAATTAACGATCCTTTCACGTCCTTCGGTATTTTTCTATGTCAAATCGCTTTGTCCTCCTTGACCGTGAATTATAAGTTAGGGTCCAGTCTAGTTCGAAAAAAGGGGTTGCACTATTTGATTTATCATGTTTAGCTCTAATAGGTGGTTTTTTGTCTCCTTAAGTCTTGTGCTGCGTCAGTGATTTTGAAAAAACTGTCAAAAATCTAAAGTTTTTTTTGGTTTTTGACTTCTAGCTCAAAAACTAGGGGTTTTAGCGACTTAACTACTAAGTACAAAATGAAAGAGCGTTAAATTTTGCTTAAAATGAGCTTTCCGGCGTCAAGATCGCTCCAGCCGTTCAGGAGATATCGACGGTCATAGTATTTGTGTTCTCATAAAATTGATTGTTTTTCCTTGAGAGCAATGGATCTGTGGAAATATTGGACTCACAAAAAAAGGTCAACTTTGACCTTCGATATTTCATGAATGGGTGGACCGATTTTGACGCCGGAAAGCTAATTAGAAGCAAAATTTAATAATCTTTCATTTTTTACTTAGTGGTAAAGTCGCTAAAAACCATAGTTTTCGAGCTAGAAGTCAAAAACCAAAAAAGTGCCAATTTAAGCCGGTTTATTTTTTCAAAATGGTGGACCAAGCCCAAGAGAGGACAAGCCCAGGAGACTCACAAATCGGAACCTTTTTCAGTTTTTTACTTCTAGCTCGAAAACTATGGATTTTAGCGACTTCACTAAAAAGTACAAAATGAAAGATCATTAAATTTCGCGTCTAATGAGTTTTCTGCCGTCAAGATCGGTCCAGCCGTTCGGGAGATATCGACGGTCAAAGTTTTTATGTTTTGGATTGATTGGATTGATTTTTGTGGAAAAATCGGACTCACAAAAAAAGGTCAACTTTGACCTCGATATTTCATGAATGGGTGGACCGATTTTGACGCCGGAAAGCTAATTAGAAGCAAAATTTAATAATCTTTCATTTTTTACTTAGTGGTAAAGTCGCTAAAAACCATAGTTTTCGAGCTAGAAGTCAAAAACCAAAAAAGTGCCAATTTAAGCCGGTTTTTTTTCAAAATGGTGGACCAAGCCCAAGAGAGGACAAGCCCAGGAGACTGTCACAAATCGGAACCTTTTTCAGTTTTTTACTTCTAGCTCGAAAACTATGGATTTTAGCGACTTCACTAATAAGTACAAAATGAAAGATCATTAAATTTCGCGTCTAATGAGTTTTCTGGCGTCAAGATCGGTCCAGCCGTTCCGGAGATATCGATGGTCAAAGTTTGTATGTTTTTGATTGATTGCCATTGAAGTTTAGCCATTCCTGAATAATCAAAGAAGCTGCAACTTTTTGAAAATGTTCCTTAGTTATCTTTAAAATGAGATTAATCTCGATTTTTTTAACATTCTGTTTTCCCCTACAGCAATGGAAAAATCGGACTTACAAAAAAAAGATCAACTTTGACCTTCGATATCTCCTGAACGGCCAAACCGATGTTGACGCCGGTAAGCTCATTAGACGCACAATTTAATAATCTTTCATTTTGTACTTAGTAAAAAAATCGCTAAAACCCATAGTTTTTGAGCTAGAAGTCAAAAACGAAAAAAAAAAGTGCCGATTTGTGACAGTTTTTCAAAATTGCGGACGAAGCACAGGGAGATGAAAACTTGGATTTAGAAATAGGGTCGTAAACAAGATAAAATCCTTCTTGGACTAAGCTCAGGCATCTACCAATGTCTTTCCAGATAAGAAAAAAAGGATTCCTGCCCTCCTATTGGCCCCAGAGTACCCTCACCAATGTCTTCAAAAGGTCAAAGTCTGCTTTACACGAATCTTAAGTATTAAGTCACCGGAAGAAAGTGAAAATTCAGTTTTGTCTACTTTTCATAAGGGTCCACATGTTGAAAATGAAAGTTGTCCAACACGAATCTTCAGACCGATAGAAAGGAGGTTATTGATTGGCAAAATGAGAAATTACTACTTTCATTTTAATTCTTTTTTCTTCTAGTTTCGGTTAAAAGGTCAATAAATCGTGCACTTCTCAGCCTTTTCAGCTCCAACGGTTTCGCAGAAGAGTTTTTTTTTACGATTTATCCGTATAACGGGAGAAAATGGTCGTAAAAGTGGTCAAATACTGGAATTAAACGTGAAAAATTTCTCGGATTTATTTTTTATTTTTAGGGAGAAAGGATAATTTGGACACTTGGGAAGGAAAAGGTGGCAAAGGTCGTCGTTTCCTGAGTCTTCCGTTTGGAATCATCGGGCTTATTGAATAATAAAGTTAATCAGTAAAAAGTCGTGAAGCCCGGAACGAAAAGAGAAAAAAATTGACTTTTCAAATTGTTCACGATCACCGAGTCTTTCTCAATAAGGTTTTAACTCTTGCGCAACTCTTTCACAATGGACATTCGAATTCTTCGGAGATAAACGGTCATTCTGGACACAGAAAACATGAAAAATGAAACACCTTTCTCGATTTTGCATCTTGAATAAATAGCCTAGTAGTCAAGTCTATCTAAGCCCGAAAAGGGCAAATAAATAAACATTTTTTCGCCAATATCTCGAAAACCGTAGGTCGGAGTTGAAAAAATGTTTAGTACAAAATTAAAGATTATTAAGTTTCCTACAAGTTTGATTTACTAAGATTTTTTGTAGGACCAAACGTTTCTGAGCTACGACGCGACAAAACATTCTGGAGTAAATTTTTTTGTAAATTTACCCCCTCTACTTTAAATGGCTTTTCGATAGTTGATTTTAAATGGAAATTGAATTCTCTACAACGTTTAATTAGTATACTTTTTTGATTAGATAACGCCTTCTCTTCTTTTTTCCGACTTTTTCTAAAATCTGACTTTTTTCGTAAAATCCCGCTTTTTTGTCGCCTCGTAGCTCAGAAACGTTTGGTCCTACAAAAAATCTTAGGAAATCAAATTTGTTGCAAATTTTATAAGATTTAATTTTGTTTTTATAAAATTTTTTGAAATTTCAAGTTTTGAATGAATTTTTTTAAATTTACTCCATCCCTGCGTATTGATCGTTATTTACTGTTTGAGAGCTGTTTTTTAAAAGATAATTTAATTCTCTACAACTTTTATTAAGTACATTATTTTGATTAGATGACGTCTTCCCTCTTTTAGAGGTCAAAATAGAAAACCCCGGTTTTTTGTCACCTCGTAGCTCAGATAATTTTAGTCCTACAAAAAATCTTAGTAAATTAAATTTGTAGAAAATTTAAAAATCTTTAATTTTGTACTAAACATTATTTCGCCTACGACCAACGGTTTTCGAGATATTGGCGAAAAAACGAAAACAAAAAAACTGCTTCTTGGCTACAGAAAACATGAAAAATGAGACACCTTTCTCGATTTTGCATCTTGAATAAATAGCCAATGAGAGAGAGGACAGAAATATGCCCCTAAACAATTTTTACACTCACTTTCACGGTTGTAAAACCATAAGGTTAGAGGCTTAGGAAAAGGAGACTAAAAAAATACGAAATGAAAGTGAACGCTTTGAAATCGACTATTTTGTGCGGACTTTCTAGTTAAAATATATATAATATTTGTGTTAAAATATTGAGTCACGACTTCAAGATCGGAGCTGGACAAAAGGTTTGCCATTATATGGAACAAGTTTGACGCCTTGAACCTTCCTTGAACTCGCCATTCAAGGGTGGACGGAAACTTAACAAGGTTTGGTGTGGGCGTTCCAAAGAAAAATCCATTCATGAAAAGACAAAGTTATTTGGATTTACTGATATGCCAGTAGATTGCGATAGCAAAGGGCTGGTCATAACGATTTTGAACCTTTTTGGACATTAGGGGTTAAAAAGGATAAAAAATCTAGTCAAATGAGCTCCTAATGTCCAAAAATCGAGGTAAAAAGGGCCCCTAGTTCAAAACACGAGGTAAAAAGGGCCCCTAGTGTCCAAAAAGGATTAAAACCCTAGTCAAAAGGGGCCCTAATGTCCAAAAATCTAGAAAAAAAAAGGCCCCTAGTGTCCAAAAAGGATCGAAAATCTAGTCAAAAGGGCCCCTAATGTCCAAACATCGAGGGAAAAAGGACCCCCAGTGTCCAAAAAGGTTCAAAAATCTAGTCAAAAGAGCCCCTAATGTCCAAAAATCGACTTTAAATGGCCCCTAATGTCCAAAAATCGATCTTAAAAGGCCCCTTGTTCTAAAAAGGATCAAAAATCTAGTTAGAAGAGGTCTTAATGTCCAAATATCACGTGAAAAGGGCCCCTGGTGTCCAAAAATCGAACAAAAAGGGCCCTTAGTTAAAAAAAAGGATCAAAAATCTAGTCTAAAAGGCCCCTCATGTCCAAAAATGAAGGAAAAAAGGTCCCCTAATGTCCAAATATCACTTTAAAAGGGCCCCTAGTGTCCACAAATCGTGATAAAAAGGTCCCCTAGTTCAACAAGGATCAAAAATCGAGGTAAAAAGGGCCCCTAGTCCAAAAATCGAGGTAAAAAGGGCCCCTAGTGTACAAAAACCAAGGGAAAAAGGGCCACTAGTGTCTAAAAATCGAGGAGAAAAGGCCCCTGGTGTCCAAAAAGGATCAAAAGTCTAGTTTGAAGAGCCCCTAATGTCCAAATATCACGTAAAAAGGGCCCCTGCTGCCCAAAAACCGTGATAAAAAGGGCCCCTAGTGTCCAAAAATTGAGGTATAAAGGGACCCTGGTCCAATAAGGATCCAAAACCTAGTCAAAAGGGCCCCTAATGTCCAAAAAACGAGGAAAAAAGGCCCCTAGTGTCCAAAAAGGATCAAAAATCTAGTTAGAAGAGCCCCTAATGTCCAAATATCACTTAAAAAGGGCCCATAGTGTCCAAAAATCGAGGTAAAAATGGCCCCTAGTCCAAAAAGGATATAAAAAAAAACCTAGTCCAAGGGGTCCCTAATATTCAAAAATCGAGGGAAAAAGGCCAATAGTGTCCAAAAAGTATCAAAAACCTTGATCTTTGATCCTTTTTGGACACTAGGGGCCCTTTTAAGTCGGGTTTCATAGATTAGGGGCTCTTTTTACCTCGATTTTTGGAGATTAGGGGCTCTTCTGACTTAATTTTTGGACATTAGGGGCTCTTTTGGCTTAATTTTTGGACATTAGGGGCTCTTTTGACTTAATTTTTGGACATTAGGGGCTCTTTTGACTTAATTTTTGGACATTAGGGGCTCTTTTGACTTGATTTTTGGACATTAGGGGCTCTTTGGGCTATATTTTTTTTATCCTTTTTGGACATTAGGGGCCCTTTTTACCACGTTTTTTGGACATTTGGGGCTCTCCTGACTAGATTTTGATCCTTTACGACATAAACTGCTCTTTTTAGTTCGGTTTTTGATCTTTTTTGGACACTAGAGGCTCTTTTTAACCATTTTAAGACGTTTGCTGTGGAAGGGGGGGGGGGGAGGGGTATTTTGAGAATTCCCTTATCATCCGCAAAGGTTATGAAAGATTCTGTCCTACTGGAGCGTCGAAATCTTCCCAATCGGTGCCCTCAAATGTTAAAAAGGAGTCATTTAACTTTCATATCTCTGGGACATTTTCTGAACCATCAGAGCGTCACAAAAGAGGATGACAGTTCAAAATCTACCTATCAAAATCTGTTGACGATTTCACGTCGGATACGAAAGTTTTTCGCGTTTATCCCGCTTCTCAAGTTTAAGATTAGAAATTGGATCGGAGTATTATAATTTCTTTTTTCCCTTCTTCTTGATCTTCACCCAAAGCCTCCGGCAATATCTCATTTATCTCTTCGCCAATAAAATCTCTAATCACTAATCAGAAGATCTTAAGAACAGTTTTTCTCTTTAAGATAATTAGAAATTTGCATGTATTTGACCCGATTTGAGAGAAAATTCACATTCGGTGGGAGGGAGATTGGCTTCTGCTGTTATAACCCTTTTGTCTTACCTGAATTGGATAATAATGGACCGGGTCTAACGCCTGGTCCTGATGACGCCGCATCACTAATGTCCCAACCATTACAGATCAATCATTCTGAAAACAAAAAAAATATAAATTTAGTGACGTCATTACACATGATCTGCTTTAATTTGAAAGATGGGAGTTTTTCTTAATTATCTCGAGTATGGTGATTCGGAGAAGAAAAAGTAATAAAATAAAAGTTGTAGGGAATTAAATTTCCTTTTGGATGATGTTATCGGATATCTTTTATGACGATTTTATAGAGAGATATTGCGATTTTTCTGATCCACAACCTGATTTTTTGCAATTATCTCGAAAACTGGGACTCAAAAATGAAAAATTAATAAAATAAAAGTTGTAGAGAATTAAATTTTCTTTCGGATACAGTTATAAAATTGGCAAAAAATGATGGCTTCCTAGTGACTCTTCTTGACGTCATTATACTTAATATGTTGAGCTCTAATATGAAAGATGGGAGTTTTTCCTAATTATCTCGAGAATGGTAATTCGGAGCAGAAAAAGTAACAAAATAAAAGTTGTAGGGAATTCAATTTCCTTTCGGATAGTGTTAACGGATATCTTTTATGACTATTTTATAGAGAGATATTGCAATTTTTCTTATCAATAACCTGGTTTTAGAGGATTTTTTTTGCAATTATCTCGAAAACTGAGACTCAAAAATGAAAAGTTAAAAA
Organism: Orius laevigatus; assembly: GCA_018703685.1. NCBI lineage: Eukaryota > Metazoa > Arthropoda > Insecta > Hemiptera > Anthocoridae > Orius > Orius laevigatus. The sequence continues at coordinate 40,216 of JAGWEN010000636.1, read as the reverse complement.
GTTGTAGAGAATTAAATTTCCTTTCGGATAGAGTTATAAAATTGGCAAAAAATTATGGCTTCCTAGTGACTCTTCTTGACGTCATTACACTTAATATGATGAGCTTTAATATAAAAGATGGAAGTTTTTCTTAATTATCTCGAGTATGGTGAATCGGAGAAGAAAAAGTAATAAAATAAAAGCTGTAGGTAATTAAATTTCCTTTCGGATAGTATTATCGGATATTTATGACCTCTGATCAAACACCGTGCTTTTTGCAATTATCTCCAAAACTGAGACTCAAAACTGAAATATCAATAAAATAAAAGTTGTAGAGAATTGAATTTCCTTTCGGATAGAGTTATAAAATTGGCAAAAACCTTTGTGATTTATCAGAAAAAGCCCTTGTCAAAAAAAGTGGGTTGTATGAGAAAAAAGACAATATTTCCACTTAAGCAATGCTCGCCATATTTGGAAACTTCATAAATTTAAAAAAAAATTCTTCCATTAGAAACCAAGAAATCGGCCAAAAAAAATGTCCGAAAAAGGCCATTTCAAGAAACCTTTAAACGATTTATCGGTATAGAGCCAGAAAGAACAAAAAAATTAGAGAAATTTCGATTTCGTTCGACCCATTTTGAATATTTTGTCTCCCAGAGGAGCGAAAGTTAATCGGTAAACGACAAATTAGCGGTCGGAACCCGCTTATCGCCCACACGTAACCGCAAACCTTCAATTTTCAAGGATAATTACAAATTATAACAGTAACTTTTTATATTTTCTTAATTAATTGTAGACATTCGAGGACGTTTTATTAAAAATTGTTCCAGTTATGCGATGAACATGTACATATAATATATAATATATATATATTATATGTTATATATATATATATATATATATATATATATATATATATATATTATATATATATATATATATTATATTATATATATATATATATATATATATATATATATATATATATATATATATATATATATATATATATATAAACATGAAATGAACATCCTATATTTTTGTGATCCCCAGAGCTTCCTGATCACGAATATATAAGCCTCTAGCCTGGGAGCCGCCGTGACGACCACCTCAATAGCCTACTTTCCTACGGAAATCCGCTAAAAGAAAACACCATCGGGGACAAGAAATTAAAAGATCCGATAGATCTTTACAGTTAAGTGACATAGAAAACTTGTGACTTCAAATCACGTCTCTTCTCGTACATTTTGAACAAAATGACTTCTTAAAACAATACAAGTAGAGCTGGGACTTTGAATAAGTCGACGGTGAACGGGTTTTATGTCCTTGGATAACATGGGGACAGAAAGTCTGGAAAAATTGTTGAAAAAAATAAAACGCCCAAGGGCGCTGGCCAGCCTACATCGTCGGATTATCACATTTAGCACGAGGAAGCCTTCTTTATTGTTTTTTTCGTATCCGGAGTTCCGCGTACGAGGCGTAACAATCGGTGAAGCCTTGTCTCCAGTCTCGTATGACGTAATTCAAGATGTCCGGCCATAAAAAACGGTAATTTGATCATTAAAGAAGTTAACGGTGTTCAAATATCAAGTTTGAATCAAAATATTTTTCTAGTTGTAAAGCTGGTGTAATCCTTGGTGATATCGCATGATAGGATACGCTAGCAATGCATGATGGGGAGGGGGTGTATTCACGCTGCATGATGGGTACTATCTGGGTACTACTATTAACTGCTGTTGTACGAAGGCGTCCTTGTCGGGTATCGTAGCTGAAGGAACAATGAGGTCTCCGGGAAGCGCTGGACAGAGGTTTTCATCGGAGTGTCGAGCGGAGACCAAGCAGAACGATCGGAAGATGCCTTGTCTAGTTTGAGTGGGCATCCCGAGCCATGAGTGCTGCCTTCAACGTTCGATGGAACCTTTCGATCCGTCCATTTGCTTGAGGGTGGTAAGGCGTCGTCCTGATCCTTTCGATTCCCAGGAGCTCGGACAGTTGTCTGAAGAGTGTCGACTCGAATTGTCGTCCCTGGTCGGTTGTCAGGCAAAGAGGTGTCCCAAATCTGGAAATCCAATGAGTGATAAAGGCTTGAGCGACGGTTTCTGCAGTGATGTCGGCGATCGGAACTGTTTCAGGCCATCGAGTGTACCGATCTAGCTTGGTGAGACAGTACCGCATTCCTTCTGACGACGGAAGTCTAGTTTATTTCGACTGATTCTTTTTATTTTATTCAGCTGACGCTAGTGTTCAATCGCAAGGCTTGCAAGGGGTGGGGGGGGGTCCTAGTGCAATGCATGATGGGGACTATCGCAATCTTCGCATGATGGGGTCTCCTAAAGATTTTCAATCAGTATCTCTATTTTGGTTTAGTATCAAGATGTTATTTGGCCCCGAAAAGGGCCTTCTTCATTTTTTGTATAATTGTTTTTTTTATCTCCGCAACATTCTATGAAAGACGTAATGTTTAAAAGGTTATGTAAAATGACATATTTATGATAAGATTCTAATCTGTATTGAGCAATATTGTAATGTGCTTTACATAAAGATTTTATAATAGAAAATACAGTTATCATGCAATTAGCTAGTGAAATAATTTTCTCACAATTATACGTTTTATTTTCTCACGTCTACAGGTGTGTAAATAAACGGATGATTCTGGAAGGTGGCGGTGAAGGACCCCTGAAAGGCCATTTTTAAAAAGAAAGGCTTTTTTTCACATAAATTTCACTTTCGTTTTCGAAAAAAAGAACAATGGGCTTAATGATAGAATTAAAGAGGAGGGAAGTTCACAATTAAGACCTTTCTAAATCCAGGAAACTTTTATTTTCTGAATTGAATCCTTTGGAAATATCGAACGGCCCTTTTCGGGGCCAAGATTTTGTTTTGCTTTCTCTATAGGACATTAGTGGAAGAAAGTCCGTCCTGTTTAGGCTTAAAACACGTGGTCGGAAGTGACAAAAAAAAGAAGAAATGACAAAATTTGCTTTCTACGACCTTTCACCTCGAATGCACCAGTTTTTGTAATTTGGGCACTTTTTTTACAACCATTATCTCATTAGAAAATACACGATTTTTAAAACCATCAGGGGCGTTTCTGAATATTCTTTCTTTTTGTAAAATTACGTTTTCGTGATTCTATGTGAAAGCGTTTTATAATTAAATAAAAATCAACTTGGAAATGTTTTCCAGGGAAATTAGATACCATCCAAAATGTCATCGAAGTTCATTGGAAGGTACAGAAGGGTTCATCACCAGGGATACCAACATAAGAAAATTCAATTTAACGTAATTTTAAACTAACGATGTTCTAGTTTGTGACTTTTTCCGTATTCTACGACTCGTAAAAATAATATTTAACGATGGCGTGTTCGCGTGTTCTCCCGAAATCGAGATAAAACCGAAGAAAACTCAATGACCTACTCGCCCGTCAACGATTTTCGGGATCTTGTTGCGTCTCAAAATATAAAAATACGATTAAACTAAAAAAACATAATAGGACGTTTTGTATGACAAGAACAATGAGAAAAAGATATAAAAAACAAGTGTCTAATTACCCGAGGTGTCATAACTTCATAAAGGGTTTAACGCACCGTGACAGGGACGCTTATTACATTTTTCTCCGTTTAAAAAAGTGTAAAAACAACTTAATTACGATTTTGAACATAGAAAAGCATAAGAATCAAGGCGACCTAGCAACAATTATTAATCTTTAGTTTGGACTTTGAACCTTTTAGGACGAAATAGACCTCTGTAGAGTGGACTTTGACCCTTTTAGGACGACATGAGCACGTTTCATATGGACTTTGGCCCATTTTGGAACAAAAAAACACGTACAGTATCGATTACGTCGAGGAAAAAAAGTCAATTTTGTCTCTACAAAAACCTCATCAAATGGGATTCAAAATTACTTTCATGATTGTTCTGACTACTGCATGTGAAATCCAAGTTGCCGTCTGAAAACCGCAAATAGAAATCACCCGCCTACAAGAACTCCTTGAACTTTTCGACGTTCGAGGCTTTCGGCAGACTTTATGAAAACACGATGGCCTTTCCGTTCTATTTTCGTTTTTTCCCTTTCAATTAGCGACATTCAAGTTTCCCTTTCGGTTATCGCCTCCCTAAAATCGGTGTGCCGAAGGGAGTCTGGAGAGTCGAAGAAAAAGAAAGGATGCTTTCTATCCCCTTTCCATATAGAGGTAGGTTTCTCGTAGGCTTAAAAGTTCAATAGGTAACTCGGGTAAATGGTACTTAATTGACTTTCAGATCTCAAGATATTCTTTAATGAATGTTTGCCAGAACAGACGTCGAAAAGCGCAGAAAATGGGCCTTAAGTCAAGTTCAAGACTAATTTAATAAGGAGCTTTCTGATTAGCGAATCGTCCCATAAAAGGTAGCCGTGAAAGTGAATTTTGTGGGAGTCTTCGATATTATAAACTCTGGGTGGACCCTCAGGAGAAGCGAAAGTTGAAATACTAGGCGGGTGAGAATAGCACTGGGTGAAGGTCGAGGTTTCACTGTGTCATAGCCGCCTCCTTCAATTAAAAGGTCCCTAACACCGACAGAAATCAGAAAGTTCCAACTTCAAAACTATCAATATGACGTCATAAATGGTCACTTTCAAAGGTGATATAATATCCCAGTCTGATTTCCCAATAAACTTAAATTTTCTTAAATGTCAAGCTTTTTTTTCAATAAATAAAAATCCGGCCCGGAGGACCATTTTGTGGATAAAAGCGTTTTTCAAGGTTTTAAATGCAACTGTGTGGGTTTGGCTAAGGACAACTGGATTTTTTTGTACAGAATAACGGATTTCTTTTGAGTAATTAAGAATTTTTAATATTGTCTCTTTAAAAAGTGAAATCTTTTAGCTTTTTCTGATGGGTCATCTCGGTTTCACCAAAGGTTTTAAACGTTTCCAACGCCGCAGGTGAAAAGTTTTTTTTTGATATTATTTGCCTTTCAAATTTCACATTTTATTATTTCCCATCACGTATACGCTCGTGCGTACAAAATCTTTCTTGTACTACTATGTTTTAGAGTCTCCGAATATAGTGGAATTTTTGTCTATTTTGATGTTCCCAAATTATCTCCCCCTAACCTCCACAATATCTACTTTTTAATCCCTTTAGTTTCCCAGAAAGAACGACATATAGATCCTCCAAGTTATTTAGAAGCCTAGTTACCAGTTATCTAGAAATAAAAATCCGGCCCGGAGGACCATTTTGTGGATTTTTTTCGAGGTTTCCCCCTTTTACCTTTCCCCTTAATAACTACTCCTATCCCACGAAATAGCCTAATCTTAATCCCCTAATCCTTCAAAAACTACCAATTAAACCAATATTAATCCCCTAATCCCTCAAAATATCAGAATTAAACAAATCTTAATCTCCTAATCCCTCAAAATCTCCCAATTAAACCAATCTTAATCCCCTAATCCCTCAAATTCTCCCAATCAAACCAATATTAATCCCCTAATCCCTCAAAATCTCCCAATTAAACCAATATTAATCCCCTAATCCCTCAAAATCTCCCAATTAAACCAATATTAATCCCCTAATCCCTCAAAATCTCAAAATTAAACCAATATTAATCCCCTAATCCCTCAAAATCTCCCAATCAAACCAATATTAATCCCCTAATCCCTCAAAATCCCCCAAATAAACCAATATTAATCCCCTAATCCCTCAAAATCTCCCAATTAAACCAATATTAATCCCCTAATCCCTCAAAATCTCCCAATTAAACCAATATTAATCCCCTAATCCCTCAAAATCTCCCAATTAAACCAATATTAATCCCCTAATCCCTCAAAATCTCAAAATTAAACCAATATTAATCCCCTAATCCCTCAAAATCTCAAAATTAAACCAATATTAATCCCCTAATCCCTCAAAATCTCAAATTAAACTAATATTAATCCCCTAATCCCTCAAAATCTCCCAATTAAACTAATCTTAATCACCTAATCCCTCAAAATCTCCCAATTAAACCAATCTTAATCCCCTAATCCCTCAAAATCTCCCAATTAAACCAATATTAATCCCCTAATCCCTCAAAATCTCCCAATTAAACCAATATTAATCCCCTAATCCCTCAAAATCTCCCAATTAAACCAATATTAATCCCCTAATCCCTCAAAATCTCCCAATTAAACCAATCTTAATCCCATAATCCCTCAAAATCTCCCAATTAAACCAATCTTAATCCCATAATCTCTTAATTAACTTAATATCCCCTATAATAATCCCCTAATCCCTCAACTTCTCCCAATAACAATCCACTTATCCCCCAAAGTCTCCCAATTACCCCAATCTTAATCCCCTAATCTCTCAATTTACCCAAACGCAATCCCCCATAATAATCCCCTAAGCCCTCAAATTCTCCTAATTATCCCAATAACATCCCCTAATCCCTCAAAATCTCCCAATTAAACCAATATCAATCCCCTGATCCCTCAAAATTTCCCAATTACACCAATCATAATCCCCTAATCCCTCAAAATCTCTCAATTATGAATTACCCTAATCTTAATCCAAAGCCCCTCAAAGCCTCCCGATTACCTCAATCTTAATATCCTAATCCCTCAAAATTTCCCGATTTCCCCCAACCACAACCCCCTAATCCCTCAAAAACTCCCGATTACCCCACTATTAATCCCTTAATCCCTCGTTATCTTCCAATTACCCCCATCTCAATACCTTAATCCCTCAAATTCTCCCAATTACCCCAATGTAAAACCCCCAAACCCTCAAAAACTCTCAATTACCCCACTATTAATCCCCTAATCCCTCATTATCTCCAAACTACCCCATCTCAATACCTTAATCCCTCATAATCTCCCAATTACCCCGTTTCAGTACCCTAATCCCTCAAGTTCTCCCAATTACCCCAATCTCAATACCCTAATCGCTCAAGTTCTCCCAATTACCCCATCTCAATACCCTCATCCCTCAAGTTCTCCCAAAATCCCCAATCTCAATACCCCAATCCCTCAAATCCTTCCAATTACCCCAATATCAATACCTTAATCCCTCATAATCTCCTAATTACCCCCATTTCAATACATTAATCCCTCAATTTCTCCCAATAACCCCAATCTCAATACCTTAATCCCTCATAATCTCCCAATTACCCCCATTTCAATACCCTAATCCCTCAAAGTCTCCCAATTACCCCAATCGCAATACCCTAATTCCTTAAATTCTTTCAATTACCCCAATCTCAATACTCTAATCCCTCATAATCTCCCAATTACCCCCATTTCAATACCTTAAGCCCTCAAAATCTCCCTATTACCCGTTCTTAATTCTCTATTTGTTCAAAAAGTCCCAATTACCCCTATAATAATCACCTAAGCCCTCGAATTCTCTCAATTACCCCCCATCTCAATACCCTAATCCCTCAAATTCTCCCGATTACCCCAATCTTATTTCCCCTAACCCTCAAAATCTCCCGATTACCCCAATCATAATCCCCTGATCCCTCATAATCTCTTAACTACCCCCATCTCAATACCTAATCCCTCAAAATCTCCCAATTACCCCAATCTCAATCCCCTAATACCTCGAAATCTCCCTGAAAAATGCTTCTCCTTTGTCTTAAAAAGTCTAAAAGTCCATTGAAAGGCGATGTTTTTCCGTAATAAAGTCCCGTTTTTAGATGGCATCTCCGTATTCAAAATGGCAATTCATACTAGAGGCCGTTAATCGATAATAAACGGGAATGAAACGTCTACTAACGTGTTCAGGAACGAATAGTGGGCGACAGACGTTTTTCAGAGTTTACAGTTAGTCCTTATGCAACGGATTACATTCTCCGTTCGGCTAGTACGGCCACAATAAATAAAAAACCTTGAATTTTAACATCGAATATCCTTTCTCCGCACGTTTCCAACTTAAAAGGGAACAATTACCTGTCTATAAAGGTCCCGGGAACATCTGAAACAAAAAAAACAGGGTTACAAAAATGTAGGAGATTTTTTTTTTCTCGATCATGTTACGTTTTCACTCACGAATTGCGGTTTCCTCTAAATTTATAAAAAAAAAATGAGGAAAAGAAGATTGAAAGATTAATTCGAAATTTCTTTTCTTTTTAAATTTGAAGCCTAAATTACTCTCCTATTAGGTCAGTGTGTCAGAAAAGATGGAAACCGCCGGGGGTGGTCGTTGCGGTTTTCCCACGTGTCATATCGACAAATTAATTTTTAATTTTACTATTAGATTTTGTAATTAACTTGTCAACAGATTTTTGTTTTTCATCCTTAAAATAGTGAAAAACCACATTTTGGATGAAATAAAAAAAATGAAAATTTTTGGGTCGAAAAAGTGAAGGGTCCCCCCCTTTGGTAAGGTCGAAAAAAATGTTTTTATATCTCAAAAATGACTTCAGATTCGTGTTCTCCACCCTTAAAATAGCCAAAAACCACATTTTAAATGAAATCAAAAAATGAAAATTTTTGGGTCAAAAAAGTGAAAAAGGGTCCCCTGTTACGAAAAAAAAAAGTTTTTATATCCCAAAACTGACTTCAGATTCGTATTTCCCACCCTTAAAATGGTCAAAAACCACATTTTGGACGAAATCAAAAAATGAAAATTTTCGGGTCAAAAAAGTGAAGAAGGGTCCCCCCTTTGGTGGGGTCGAAAAAAAAGTTTTTATATCCCAAAACCGACTTCAGATTCGTGTTTTCCACCCTTAAAATAGCCAAAAACCACATTTTGGACGAAATCAAAAAATGAAAATTTTCTGGTCAAAAAAGTGAAGAAGGGTCCCCCCTTTGGTGGGGTCGAAAAAAAAGTTTTTATATCCCAAAACCGACTTCAGATTCGTGTTTTCCACCCTTAAAATAGCCAAAAACCACATTTTGGACGAAATCAAAAAATGAAAATTTTCTGGTCAAAAAAGTGGAGAAGGGTCCCCCCTTTGGTGGGGTCGAAAAAAAAAGTTTTTATATCTCAAAACCGACTTCAGATTCGTGTTTTCCACCCTTAAAATAGCCAAAAACCACATTTTGGACGAAATCAAAAAATGAAAATTTTCGGGTCAAAAAAGTGAAGAAGGGGGTCCCCCCTTTGGTGGGGTCGAAAAAAAAAGTTTTTATATCCCAAAACCGACTTCAGATTCGTGTTTTCCACCCTTAAAATAGCCAAAAACCACATTTTGGACGAAATCAAAAAATGAAAATTTTTGGGCCAAAAAAGTGAAAACCCCCTTTGGAGATGTGGAAAATCGAATTCTATATTCCAATATCGTGTTTGAAAATTCGAAAGCCAAAAAAAGCCCATTTTCAAGGTCGGATCGTTAAAAAACAAAAGATTTGAAAGGATCGAGGCTGGTCAGATCTTTGAATCTTTCGGGGTCATAACATTTAACTTTAAATACGATTTATGACGAATAAAAGAAAAACGAAAGCGATGACGGACGATCGGATGAAAGTAATTGTCTTTATGAGAACCCATATCCCAAAAACTCGCATGATTTCCCTTTTTTCGAGCCGTCATGCTTTCGTAAAAGATATCGGAGATCCAGGATGCCCTTTAGAAAAAAAAATTATTTATATTGAGATGGCTGACAAACCAATGAACGGCTTTGAAAGTCGAGTTTAGAAAACAAGAGGACGTAAAGAAGACAATAGGGCTATAGATCAGATCATGAATACTTGATTGTCGAAAACAATTCCAATCCCTTTCTCTGGCGGTTTGAATTCCTTTATGACTGTGGGAACGTCAAATATGGAAAACAAAAAAAAGTTAGAATTAACACATTTTAAGACCACCAGTGTCTTAAAAGGTAGTTTTTGCCTTTGTCTTTTTGCCAGTATCTTGAGAGATGATTTCTGCCATTTAAAGTGTCTTAAGAGATGATTTTTGCCATCTGAAGTGTCTTTATTGATGGTTTTTACCATTTAAAGTGTCTTGAGGGATAGTTTTTGCCAATTAAAGTGTCTTGAGAGGTGGTTTATGCCATTTAAAGTGTCTTGAGGGATGGTTTTTGCCATTTAAAGTGTCTTGAGGGATGATTGCTGCAATCTGAAGTGTCTTAAGAGATGATTTTTGCCATTTAAAGTGTCTTGAGAGATGATTTCTGCCATTTAGCTAAGAATCCCATCTTTTTAAATCCCAACCATTCATAATTCCATCCCTTTCTTTGGCGGTTTAAATTCCTTTACGACTGTGGGAACGTCAAATATGGAAAAAAAATCAAAATTAACACTTTTTACCGTTCGTTTCGGATAAAACTACGATCGAATTTTCCACGCTTCTCGCTTTTTTCCTTCACATTCGCCGGGTTTTGACCGAGTTTCGTCCCCCACGTACAAACGAACCGTGAAATCTTCGGGTTTGATTCTCAAGAGTCGCAAATTGGTTTTAATCTCTAAACGTCCTCACGCCTCTTTCTGTTTACGCCCCAAGGAAACTTCTCTCTTATTATTTCAAACCATTGAAATCTTCTTTTTACGTCCTAGATTCACTGGACGTCGAAATTTCAACGTACGTGAGGGATAAACGTGTCCGACTTTGATTCGGCGTCAAAATCGAATTTCCGTCGATATTTTCTCTTTTGGCGCATCTGAAGGTGAGACGAGATTGGTCAGGAGATGCGTGGGCAGGAGACTGGTGGGCCGAGGATGTCCAAACCGTGGCACTGAGTAGCAGGAGATGGTTGGACTGTCTCGGCTGGAAAGGCCAAAGGTGTCCTGACAAAGAGACTGGTGGGTGGAGAGAGTGTCCTGGGTAGACAGGGAACGGGAGGACTGTCCGGGCTGTGGTGGCTGAGGATGTCCGAACCGTGGCGCTGGGTAGCAGGAGATGGAAGGTTAGACTACTCTGCTGGAGAAGGCCAAAGGTGTCCTGACCACGAGACTGGTCTTGGGTGGGTGGAGAGAGTGTCCTGGGTAGACAGGGAACGGGAGGACTGTCCGGGCTGTGTTGGGCATAGGATGTCCGAACCGGGGCACTGGGTAGCAGGAGATGGTTGGACTGTCTATGTTGGAGATGGCCAGAAGGCCAAAGGTACCCAAATCACGAGACTGGTCTCGGGTGGGTAGAGAGAGTGCTCTGAGTAGGCAGGAGGCGAGAGGACTATCCTGGCTATGGTGGGCCGAGGATTTCCAAACCGTACCAGCAGGAAATGAAAAGATGGACTGTCCCTGCTAGAGAAGCTCATGGTTGTCCTAACCTTTTGGTACTCCGTAGACTAGACCAAGCATCAAGCAACCAGTGTACCAACCAGAAGACATTGATTGCATTTTATGGAAAATATCCTTGTCGGCGCCAATCCATTCATTACAACCATTATTTATAGGCCATTTCAGTGACAAATTCATACACGACACCAGTTCTGAATATAAAAAGATATGAAAAACCTATCAATTCATTGTCTCGTGACATAATACGTGTAATTTTGAACGTTTTAAACAATCGTTATTCGATTCAATGCAAATTTATCCCGAGGCGGTTATATTGTTTGAAACGGTGAGTCGAACGTGTATGATATGCAAATTGAAGGCAGGTTCCTTAAAAAAAATACGGCGGGCTTACTTTTTCTTTGGGTTTTTGTTTAAACTTTCACTCGAAAAACCTCCTCCGCTCTTTTTCCCACTCGAAAGACCCTTTTTTAATCCGATTTCCATACGCCTTCGTATAATGAAACATGGTAACGGGTCCCAAATGGAGAAACGAGCTGAAAATAATTCAAACACCTACGTATGTGCCAAAAAGAATTTTTTTTTTTTTAAGTGCACAAATTTTACTTTAAAAATAGATGGCTTTTGCCATTTAAACTGTCTTGAGAGATGTTTTCTGCCATTTAAAGTATCTTAAGATATGGTTTTTGCCATTTAAAGTGTCTTAAGAGATGATTTCTGCCATTTAAAGTGTCTTGAGAGATAGTTTTTCCCATTTAAAATGTCATAAGAGACGATTTTTTTCCATTTGAAGTGTCTTGAGCGATAGTTCTTTCCATTTAAAGTGTCTTAAGAGATGATTTTTGCCATTTAAAGTGTCTTAAGAGATGATTTCTGCCATTTAAAGTGTCTTGAGCGATGATTTCTGCCATTTAAAGTGTCTTGAAAGATGATTTCTGTCATTTAAACTGTCTTGAGAGATGTTTTCTGCCATTTAAAGTATCTTAAGATATGGTTTTTGCCAGAGCCAAAATTTTCAACCATCATTCAGCTGACAAGGTTTATTTAATTTATCTTTTCTAAAGAAAAGTGGCGTGACGATTAAGGGAAATAAACTGTAAGTAAACATTTTTACAATTGAGGTTATTAAGAAGGAAAAAAAATCACCAAAAATGGGGCAAAATTTACGTAGGAAGAATTTTTTTGTTGCAATCGTTGTTTAGTAAGAACCGTCCGTTGTGGGAGTTAAGGTTAGAATGCGCTGCCGTAACACCAACCTTTTGAACTTCTCAGGATAAAAAATGGCAAAACTATACAGAAAAAGTCGAAATCCGGTGAAATCTTTGAATTTAAAGGTTCCATTACTTTCCCCCTGAAGTATAGAGTCGTTTTTACAGGTTGGCGATTGGAAACGATCGAACAAGCTTTCGGGACATGATCGAAAGTGAAGCAATTCACTTCCTATGAAATAAAAAATTTCATAGACGTACCGAGTTTTTAATGGATTTTGGAAAGCCTTTAATCTAGGGCGGAATGATTCGGGACAGTTTTGAAATCCTTTAAAAATAGATCGAAGAATTTTTACTTCCTTGAAAGACTCATTAGGTTACTTAATGTTCAGGACTTAAAGAAGGTTACGTTCCTATAACCCTGCCTAGAGAGAATGGCCCATTCGATTATCAGCCAGACTTTTGACCTGACGAAAAAAAGTTTCGAAGTAAACTCCCCTTAGATTTTAGCAAGGAATCGATTGGCATCAATAACGATTGGATCCGACATACAGGGTGCACCAGAACGACCCTAACTTTGTTATTTTACGTGCAAACCCTGTTTTGACGGTTGAAATCGATTTTACGCTTCATTTCTAGTAACTTTTACTTAAAACACTTTTTTGATAGGACCAAACGTTCTGGGGTTAAGAGCCACTTAACATGGACCACCAATTCGCAACTCCAGAAATTTGGTCCAACCAAAAAAGTGTTTTAAGTAAAAGTCACTGGAAATTGAGCTTGGAATCGATTTCCATCGTGAAAACATGGGTTCGTCTCTAAAATAACGAAGTTAGGGTCGTACTGGTGCACTCTGTAAGTTGGATCCAAAAGATATTGATGCCAATCGATTCTTCGCTTAAATCTAAGGTGGATTTACTTAGATGCTTTTTGTCGTCAGGTCATTAGTCTGGCAGATAACAAGCTGGAAAATCGAGTGTTTAGACCCAAAGGTAGGTTTCTTCCTGGTTATCTATTATCAAATTGCACGCTGTGATACGATACCGAGGTCATCTTAGCTTAATTTTTCTTCCAAATCTTAAAATTGAATAGAAGCTTTGTTTAATTGTACTTTTTTTAAAATTAACTTTTTTCATGTCACGGACAGTTCACAATAGGGAACAAACATAATAATATTAAACCGTGTGTAACCTCATTTTTGTACCGTTCCTTAAAAGGTAATAGACCGTCAATTAAACTCCGGAAAAAGAGTTCCGATATTAAAAATTTTTCTTGAAGAAACCCTCCTGGTAATAATTTTTAATTATATTTTATTGCGATTTTTCACTAACTTTCTATGACATGTTCAAGACGTGATAGACGGAAAAATGTAATTCCTTTGTGACTTTCTCAAACGTCCTATTAATGGAGAGCAAAACTGCGACTTCTACGTGACAAAAGGGTTTTTTAATGCTGGGAGAAAAAAAAATCACGTGGTTTTCACGCTATCACTGGGTAAGATCATCGAAAAATCGGTTGTCTCGTTCGTCATAAATTCCTATGCATTATATTTGCGGACAACCAATGGTGTGGGGCTACAAGGGTTGTCTAGTTCCTGGATAACGTCATTCACTTTTTTTTCTTGACGTCATTGGTGCCTATTGATTGGAGTTGTAATGGCGACCAATCTATGGGGTACTAGGGTTGTCTCGTTCCTGGATAACGTCAAGCAATTTGGTCTTTTGACGTCATTGCAGTGAATTGGCAGCTAACCTATCGGTCTACAAGGGTTGTCTCGTTCCTGGATAACGTCTGACGTCATTGGAGCATGAACAATGTTGTGAACAGTGATATGATTATGAATTAAGGGAATAAATCGCGGCTATTGGCTATGGCTATACTAGGGTTGTCTCTTTCCTGGATAGCATCATTCAATTTGGTCTTATTGACGTCATTGGTGCACATCAATTAAGAAAGCGGCTTGGAGGCCATCTATGGGGCTGCAAGGGTTGTCTCGTTCCTGGATAACGTCAAGCAATTTGGTCTTATGACGTTATTGGTGCTGAAGTGAATTGGCAGCTAACCTATCGGGCTACAAGGGTCGTCTCGTTCCTGGATAACGTCTGACGTCATTGGAGCATGAACAGTGTTGTGAACAGTGAAATCATTAAGAATTAAGGAAACGAATGGCGGCTATTGGCTATGGGCAACTAGGGTTGTCTCTTTCCTGGATAGTATCATTCAATTTGGTCTTATTGACGTCATTGGTGCACATCGATTAAGAACGTGGATTGGAGGCCATCTATGGGACTGCAAGGGTTGTCTCGTTCCTGGATCATTCACTTTGTTCCTGACGTCATTGGTGCCTATGAATTAAGAAAGTGAATTTACATGTCGCAAACAGAACGGTGAAGGGATATCGAGTTCTAAGGCTGAAAACATTACATAAACTAATAAAGATTAAATTTTAACGAGTATTATACATGGATGGCCTTATAAATAAATGTCCTTCGTATAATCGACTCAGCATGAAGGCCTTTATTCAATTAATTACTTTCGCCTTCCATTAGATAAAACGAAGATCGGTATCACTTTCACCACCTTCAAAAAATGGCGGTATCGCACAACAACCTTTTGACTCCTTAAACGTAATGACATTCCTTTCACTTTCGTACGAATAAAAAAATGAGAAGCTCTAATTATGCAAATAGTGAGAAAGTCACGACCAATAAGGCCCCATATTTCCGGAATTAAATGATTGATAGGAGAATCTTCGGGGATTTATAGCCGAAAATGGTTTTTTCTCACGTTCCGTCGCTATCGAAGGATTTATACGGGATGTTATGGATCCTTTTCGGCACAATGCGATATCGGAACGTTCGTTAGATCCGCTCCAGTTTGTACATGTTTATGTATAAAATGATGAGGATTTTGGGTAAGAAGGACAGGTGGAAGAAATTCCAGAAGGTGACCGATTTAGAACTTGGTTATAGTGCACCTGTGGTTGAAGGTGGAATTTCGACGATTTTGGGCACCTGGATGTTCTTCCGCCATGCCTGATGGCTTGGGATGTAGGGAATAGGGATTTAGGATGTAGACGGTGAGGCGCACGGGTTGTCTTTTAGATAACGTCATTCAAGTTCTTGACGTCATTGGTACTGATGAATTGGATTTGATTAGGACCCAATCCATAGGCTACTAGGGTTGTCTCGTTCCACTTTGTGTTGACGTCATTGGTGCCTACGAATTAAGAAGTCGGTTTGGCGACCTCTTACATACCTATGGAATGCCAGGGTTTCTCGTTCCTGGATAACGTCATTCAATTTGTTCTTGACGTCATTGGTGCCTATGAATGGGATGTGGATCGGTGGCCAACCTATGGGCTACTAGAGCTGTATCGTTCCTGGATAACGTCATCAATGTGGCAGTGACGTCATTGGTGACTGTGGATTGGAAGTGGATTGGCCGGCAGCCTATGGGCTACTAGGGTTGTCTCCTTCCTGGATAACATCATTCACTTTGTCTTGACGTCATTGGTCCCTATGGACTGGATTGGCGACCAATCTACGGGCTACTAGGGTTGTCTCATTCCTGGATAACGTCATTCACCTTGTCCTTGACTTATTGGCGTTACTCTACTGCCTATCTCCACTGGCCTCATGTTTTTGACTCAAAATCTTCTTCCACCCTAATAATCTCAAAATCATGGAAGAAGTCAGTGACCTTGCTTTCCAAACGTTTAGCGTCTCAAATCGCGTGATCTACTCTCCTAATTATGAAGAAATCTTTTTAAAAAGTTCTCTTCATATAAATATGCATTTATCGATATAACCCTACGACCTCGTCGACAATTTATAAATATTTCACCGCCGTGTTTTTCGGTCCGAGACATAAAACAAACCGCGCGCGATGATTTATTTTAAATTGGTTGAACACCGGATGCTTTCACCGGCGGGCTTCGCTGCTTAGAAAGTACCCGGGGACCCCTTCACTTATTCCACGTCCGCGAAAAAAAGAATAAAGGCCTAGTGAGGAAGATTTCAGCAGTGAAGATGCATTTTGGACCAAAATGGAGTTTCGATGACTGATCTGCAGACTGTCATGTCCTCTGCTTTTCAATTACGGTGCAGATTCACGTAACCATCCTTGATTTTCGCCGTTTTCACTTTTTGATTGTAATTTTCGAACTCTCCGGAGAAGGTTCGCGTGAATTCTCATGAGGTTTGATGAACCTAAAGGAATTCCGTTAGATCCGATAGTCTTCCGCCTCTAATTATCGAAAGCCACTAAAGAAAAAACAGTTTCATTTCATCTCGAGAATCAAAATGATGTAGAACATGCTTAAGAGTCGAAACGACCTTTTCCATCGATATCCTGAATACAAATTAAACTGAGTCATCAGGCACCTCCAGAAATCGTCCGTTATGGACGTCAAAATTGAAGGCCATGTGAAGGGTGAAATGATCCTCTTCCTTGAACTTTTATAAAATTTTATATAAATTTTCATCTTCTTGCAAGAAAACCTTGAATTTCTCGGCCCCGGCGTCGTATGTCTTGAGGACAAATGGGAGTGACCCTTCCCTTTATTGTCTTTAAAAGGCGAACGTTTGACCCGGTTGCTGTGAACGACGTTGACGGTGCCATATGTCCTTAAATGAACAAAAGCATAATTTCGTAAAAGGAGAAATATTAGGCCTTATTTGGTCATAATGTACCTAGCCGGAACTGACCGAAAAATCAATATTCTCATTAGAGTAAGTCGCATCGGGACATGAAAGAGGGGAAAAAGGAGACAGCGGGACAGGGGAGACAGGGGAGACAGGGGGAGGGGAGACAGGAGACAGGGGAGACGGGAGACAAGAGTGATAGAGGGACAGGGGAGACAGGGGAGACAGGGAAGACAGGAGACAGGGGGAGGGGAGACAGGGGGAGGGGAGACAGGGGGAGGGGAGACAGGGGGAGGGGAGACAGGGGAGACAGGGAAGACAGGGAAGACAGGGGAGACGGGAGACAGGGGAGACGGGAGACAGGGAAGACAGGAGACAGGAGACAGGAGACAGGGGGAGGGGAGACAGGGGACAGGGGAGACGGGAGACAAGAGTGATAGAGGGACAGGGGAGACAGGGGAGGCAGGGGAGACAGGGGAGACTGGGAAGACAGGGAAGACAGGGAAGACAGGGAAGACAGGAGACACGGGAGACGGGAGACGGGAGACAGGGGAGACAGGGAAGACAGGGGAGACAGGGAAGACAGGGGAAACGGGAGACAGGGGAGACGGGAGACAGGGGAGACGGGAGACAGGGGAGACGGGAGAGAGGGGAGACGGGAGAGAGGGGAGACGGGAGAGAGGGGAGACGGGAGACAGGGGTGACGGGAGACAGGGGTGACGGGAGACAGGGGTGACGGGAGACAGGGGAGACGGGAGACAGGGGAGACGGGAGACGGGAGACAGGGGAGACGGGAGACAGGGGAGACGGGAGACAGGGGAGACGGGAGACAGGGGAGACGGGAGACAGGGGAGACGGGAGACAGGGGAGACGGGAGACAGGGGAGACGGGAGACAGGGGAGACGGGAGACAGGGAGACGGGAGACAGGGGAGACGGGAGACAGGGGAGACGGGAGACAGGGGAGACGGGATACAGGGGAGACGGGAGACAGGGGAGACGGGAGACAGGGGAGACGGGAGACAGGGGAGACGGGAGACAGGGGAGACGGGAGACAGGGGAGACGGGAGACAGGGGAGTCGGGAGACAGGGGAGACGGGAGACAGCAAAGACAGGAGAGACATGAGAGACTGGAGACAGGAGAAAGTAGAGACAGGGGAGACAGGATAAAGTTTACAGGGGAGACAGGAGACTGTAGAGACAGGAGACAGCAAAGACAGGAGACAGCAAAGACAGGAGACAGCAAAGACAGGAGACAGCAAAGACAGGAGACAGCAAAGACAGGAGAGACATGAGAGACTGGAGACAGGAGACAGTAGAGACAGGAGACAGGGGAGACACTATAAAGTTTACAGGGGAGACAGGAGACTGTAGAGACAGGAGACAGCAAAGACAGGAGAGACATGAGAGACTGGAGACAGGAGACAGTAGAGACAGGAGACAGGGGAGACAGGATAAAGTTTACAGGGGAGACAGGAGACTGTAGAGACAGGAAACAGGGGAGAAATGCAGTTCGACTGCAACTATCATATATTCAGAAACCAGACTCTTCGCGCAATAATATACCTTTGACTGCAATAATCTTGCATTTTGACTGCAACAATCAAGCATCACAAAATCAATAATCATGTATTTTGATGTGTCCCGTCATGCAATAATATGGCATTTAGACCGTGAACCTGAATTTAGATGAATGAATTTAGATATTTCCCATCATGCACTTAGATGCTACAATCAAGCATTCTGATATTACCCATCATGCATTTCAATGTCCTTCATTGCCTTTTCAAAAGGGAAAAAATCCACCTTGGGAAAAGGTTTTTTTATATTAAATTTTTCTTTTTATCCCCAACTTTTTAATGAATTCTCTTATGATTCAATAGAATGAGGTCAGGATTGCGTCAGATTTTAAAACAAATATCCCATTTTAAACCCAACACTCCTATTCCCATTTAAATACAATTAAAGAATAAAAGGAAACAATTGTAAACTCGAAATTTAAAGAAAAGATTAGAGTAAAAAAATTAGTTTTGAAGAGGTTTCACGTCTGTACTCTACTCGGAGAGCTACCGTTATTTCGTCCCATTTCCTAAAAGCCTTCTAGAAAGAGGTTCGTCGAACTTGCCCTTAAAAAAGGATTTCGACGTCCGATGAAGAAATGACGAAAAGGCCGTCCAAGTGTGAAAATTTCGCGGATGCTTCCGGTCATAAGGACGCCTTTCTATTTTTACCTATTGTTTCACTAAAAGATGAACGGTTGTGCAAGAAAAAGTGAAGTTATGGGTGTAAGGTGCAGAAAAAATTATCTCAGCCATCTCTTTGTCTTATCAACAAGTTGCGTATTACGATTAATATCTCGGTATGGACCAACCGTGACCGCAAAAAGGAAGAGTTTTTTTTCTGCCTAAACTATCTTTTTTATCGTTGATTGACATTTTCTTGAGGGTGGAGCCGAGTTTCGACAGAGAACCGCACTGGTGTCGTAACTCAAGTCTGGTAGCGTAAAAACCGGCATACTTAACCTGAATCTGTGTCTGAAAACCGACTAATAAGAAAAAGGGGCATCGACTCTTTGCGTTCTCGATTGAATAATTTGCGCAATTCGTTGTGAAATATATAGAAAAATAATCCAAGTGTTCAAAAGTTCCTACGCTTCAACAACCGATGGGTTGATCGCTTTACGGTTCGAAATCGCGATTTCTACTGTGAAGTACCCGCGACCGACAGAAACAATCGGATAGTCCCCTGACTCCCTTGTCTCCTGTCATGCCCTGTCCCGTCAATGTCCCCTGTCGCCCCTGTAACATATCTCCCCTGCCAGCCAGGTCTCTCTTGTATCCTGTCACCCCTCCGTCCTATCTCCTATCTCTCCTGTCTCTCCTGTATCTTCTGTCTCTTCTGTCTCTTCTGTCTCTTCTGTCTCTTCTGTCTCTTCTGTCTCTTCTGTCTCTTCAGTCTCTTCTGTCTCTTCTGTCTCTTCTGTCTCTTCTGTCTCTTCTGTCTCTTCTGTCTCTTCTGTCTCTTCTGTCTCTTCTGTCTCTTCTGTCTCTTCTGTCTCTTCTGTCTCTTCTGTCTCTTCTGTCTCTTCTGTCTCTTCTGTCTCTTCTGTCTCTTCTGTCTCTTCTGTCTCTTCTGTCTCTTCTGTCTCTTCTGTCTCTTCTGTCTCTTCTGTCTCTTCTGTCTCTTCTGTCTCTTCTGTCTCTTCTGTCTCTTCTGTCTCTTCTGTCTCTTCTGTCTCTTCTGTCTCTTCTGTCTCTTCTGTCTCTTCTGTCTCTTCTGTCTCTTCTGTCTCTTCTGTCTCTTCTGTCTCTTCTGTCTCTTCTGTCTCTTCTGTCTCTTCTGTCTCTTCTGTCTCTTCTGTCTCTTCTGTCTCTTCTGTCTCTTCTGTCTCTTCTGTCTCTTCTGTCTCTTCTGTCTCTTCTGTCTCTTCTGTCTCTTCTGTCTCTTCTGTCTCTTCTGTCTCTTCTGTCTCTTCTGTCTCTTCTGTCTCTTCTGTCTCTTCTGTCTCTTCTGTCTCTTCTGTCTCTTCTGTCTCTCCTGTCTCCCTGTCTGCTGTATCTCCTGTCTCTCCTGTTTCTCATGTCTCTCCATTCTCTCCTGTCTCTCCTGCCTCTCCTTCCTCTCCTGTCTCTTCTGTCTTCTGTCTTCCCTGTCTCCTTTCAGTCAAAATGCATGATTTTTGCTGTCAAAATGCATGATTTTTGATGTCAAAATGAATGATTTTTGCTGTCAAAATGCATGATTGTTGCAGTCAAAATGCATGATTGTTTCGCAGTCAAAATCCATGATTGTTTTACAGTCAAAATTCATAATAGTTTCACAGTCAAAACACATGATGTTTCGTGGTCAAAATCCATGATTGTTTTGCTCTCTAAATGCATGATTGTTTCATAGTTGAAATACATGATTGTTTTTTACAGTCAAAATGTATGATTGTTTTACAGTCTAAATGCATGATTGTTTCACAGTCAAAATGCATGATTGTTTTACAGTAAAAATGCATGATTGTTTCAAAGTCTAAATTCATGATTGTTTCAAAGTCTAAATGCATGATTGTTTCACAGTCAAAATGCATGATTGTTTTATAGTTGAAATACATGATTGTTTTTTTACAGTCAAAATTTATGATTGTTTTACAGTCAAAATGCATGATTGTTTCAAAGTCTAAATGCATGATTGTTTCGCTGTCAAAATGCATGATTGTTTCATAGTTGAAATACATGATTGTTCTTTACAGTCAAAATGTATGATTGTTTTACAGTCAAAATGCATGATTGTTTCAAAGTCTAAATGCATGATTGTTTTACAGTCAAAATGCATGATTGTTTCATAGTCGAAATACATGATTGTTTCATAGTCGAAATACATGATTGTTTTAGGTAGATTTCTTTTTTACAGTCAAAATGTATGATTGTTTTACAGTCAAAATGCATGATTGTTTCAAAGTCTAAATGCATGATTGTTTTACAGTCAAAATGCATGATTGTTTCATAGTCGAAATACATGATTGTTTCATAGTCGAAATACATGATTGTTTTAGGTAGATTTCTTTTTTACAGTCAAAATGTATGATTGTTTTACAGTCAAAATGCATGATTGTTTCAATGTCTAAATGCATGATTGTTTCGCTGTCAAAATGCATGATTGCTTCGCTGTCAAAATGCATGATTATTTCAAAGTCTAAATGCATGATTGTTTCGCTGTCAAAATGCATGATTGTTTCAAAGTCTAAATGCATGATTTTTTCGCTGTCAAAATGCATGATTGTTTCACAGTCTAAATGCATGATTGTTAAAATCGTTCTACCTAAGTGCATGCATTAAAGTATAGAAAATGCATGATTATCAATATGAAAAACGCATGATTAGTAATACCAAGAAAAATCCACAATTGTCATGTTCAAAATGCATGATTGTTGCACTAAAAATGCATGATTGTTAGTATCTAAAAATAAGTGCATGATGAAATGTATCTAACAGCATGATTGTTACTCTCTAAATGCATGATTGGAAATATGAAAAATGCATGATTGTTAGGTAGGTGCATGATGGGAAATGTCGAAATGCACGATTGGTAATATCAAGATACTTCTGAAATAGCGAAATCCATAATTATCAGAGTATAAATGAACGATATTTGCAGTAAAAAAAAAATGGGAAATATGAAACAATGCATTGACAAGGACAGCACGGCCTAAAAAAAAACCAACATTTATTACGTGACATACATAATGGTCGATTGGACGCCGTATAAGCGTAATCCGGAGATATTGAAATTTGTTTTCTTTTAACTTTCAAGGCTTCCATCACTTTCTAAGCATATCCTCCGGCCTGGGAATCGAGCGGGATAAAAATTTCATTTTCGTCAACAAAAACTTGTTTTCGACATATCAAAGATCGATTTACGAAATCTCCCCTTTCAATATCGGTTTTCCGGAGATTTCAACGAACAGGAAAGATGGCGACTTTAATTGCTTTTGAAAATATTGTAAAAAAACGGATTTTTCTGTGTTTTTTTATGGCCAGCAGAGTCTTCAGAAGAACTGGTTACATGAGAAACCTGTTCAGGTTAAATAAAGGGTCTGGCTAGCTTTTTAAAACGTAATCGTCCAACTTTAGGTCAAGATCTACAAGAAAAACGACTTAAAAACATAAAAAGAGAGAAAAGAAAAGCCCAGTTAGGCGACTTGTCGATTTCTTTTTTAACTTAAATATTTCACTTTTTCCTTCCACCTTTTCAAATAGGTTTAGGTTCTCCCGTTATTAAGGAAAATAAGCGATTTGGGGCAAATCTGATTGGAGGAGACAATCGTGACGTAAACGGAGTTAACGAGAGTCGACTCCCGGATCGTCGTCGTCGTTGGGAACTGGGTCATATTGCGACACAATGCGACTTTTGAGTTTCCAAGTCACAAAATTCACCAAGGAAGCTTCTGGATAAAATTCGTATGCATTTTGCGTAACTCCACATTTTCTAAAATGTCTCCTTTTTTGCGATATTTGAGTAAACCATCGATAACTTTTGGATCCAACTTACAGGAAGCTCCAGAACGACCTTAACTTCGTTATTTTATATGCAAACCCTATGTTTTGATGATGGAAATCGATTCTACGCTTGATTTCCAGTAAATTTTACTTAAAACACTTTTTTGATAGGACCAACCGTTCAGGAGTTACGAATTGCTGGTCCATTTTAAGTGGCATTTAACTGCAGAAGGTTTGGTCTTTTAAAAAAACGTTTTAAGTAAAAGTCACTGTAAATTAAGCGTGAAATCCATTTCCATCGTCAAAATATAGGGTTTGCACGTAAAATAACGAAGTTTAGGTCGTTCTAGAGCACCCTGTAAGTCACATCCAAAAGTTATCTATACCAATCGATTCCTCGCTCAAATCTAAGGGGGGTTTACTTCGACACTTTTTTTCGTCAGGTCAAAATTATGGCAGAAAATCGACTGGTCCACTCTGGGGATGCAGTGTTCGACTATGTTTTTCCAAGAAGGGGTACTTAACTTGATTTTTTTGTCAAAACTATCGATTCCTCGTGTCATTTACCATGTAATTCGAAATAAATATCCAATTTTGAAAAATGCATATTCTCAGAAAATTGCAAATTGTTTGCAAATTTCGTTGATCACGATGTTTAAATGATGCGGGCGTTTCAAACTTTAAACAAATTCAAGGTTTTCTTTATAATGACTAAAGACTTTTTTATATAAACGCGAGCACTTTCGTACGATTTCCGCGAAAATCTCGATTCTCGTAAATTGTGCGAAGTAAGAGTTAAAAATTAACATCTTGTTAACAATGAGTGAAAGTGAAGGTTTTTAAAAAAGAACTTAAGATTCGCTCCGTTATCTTCACCTATCCAGATCTATCTTAAGACTCTTGAGGATTTCCCTTTTTTGTTTATTTTACGTCCTTATCCGTTAAAAATTAGATAAAAAAAATGTATAATCAAAAAAATTTCTTTGGAAATAAACTAAAAAACTACTTTTTTGAAGAATTTTGACCTTTTAGATTAATTAATTTATAAATTTTATATCTGGAAGCTCTTATCAAAATGAGAGAAAAGTTTAACGCACCTTCTTGGATTTCCTTTTACTTCCTGGATACAACCGCGTTTTATTATGGAAAAGGAATCAAATAAAACCACAAAATAGCCCTCATTAAGCAAAAAAATATTTTTTTTTTTTTTTGCTAAAAAGAAGCATTTCTTTATAAAAAAAAAAAAAAAAAAAAAAAAAAAAAAAAAAAAAAAAAAAAAAAAAAAAAAAAAAAAAAAAAAAGTCGGTTTTTGGAAAATTTTGAAGTAACTTTTGGTTGATGGGGTGAAAAATTCTGCAAATTTTCCTCTAAATTTTTATATTGTATTTTTTAAGTGGATTTCTGGATGAAAGCAGGCTATTGAGGTCGGTCTCACGGAGGCATTTTTTTTTATCAATATATTTTTTAAAAATAAAAATAATTTATTTTTTTAAAGTTTATAATGGGATGAAAATTTATGGATTTTACTGGGCAGCGATGCAGCTGCGGATGCACTAATAAGACACCGAACTGATATTCGAAAACCGGTTTTCGAACTTATGAAAAAAATTTTAAATTTACCTTTTGATATGATGAGGCTGAAGTTCGTAATCCAAAATGAAGGCTTAAAGAGATTTTAAGAGTTGAAGGGGAAAAACCGTTCACTGACACACAAGAAAAAAATAAAAATAAAAAAATCGAAAAAAACTCAACAACACAGAACGTGGCGGGATGAGAGGCGCGGCCCAACTGAAGAGTCGACAGAACCGGAGGACTCGCCATCCCCACCAGAAGACAAAGAAAAAGGATCTCCTATGCAACGGGCATTAGGAATTTTTCTCCTGGGAAGCATTTTTTTAAAATAACCGAAAGCCTAACCAGATTACCTATAGAGACAATAGTTATTAGCTGCTAATGATATAGTTATACTATAGCTGTTACCTACATACCTATCTATTAGTTATTAGTTACCTACTTACTTATGTATATACCTAACTACTTACCTACTACCTACCCACTTGACTACCCACTTACCCACCTCCTTACATACCTAACTTACTTACTCACCTACTTACCCAGCTACCCACCTAGCTATCTACCTACCTATTTACCTACCAACCCAGGTACCCACCAAACAATCTATCTACTTACTTACCTACCTTCCACCTCACCAACCTACCTACCCATCTACCATCTTACCTACCTAGCTCCTACCCAGCTACCCCCAGCTAGCTGTCTACCTACCTATTTACCTACCAACCCAGACACCCACCAAACAATCTATCTACTTACTTACCTACCTTCCACCTCACCAACCTACCTACCCATCTACCATCTTACCTACCTAGCTCCTACCCAGCTACCCCCAGCTAGCTGTCTACCTACCTATTTACCTACCAACCCAGACACCCACCAAACAATCTTACTTACTTACCTACCTTCCACCTCACCAACCTACCTACCCATCTACCATCTTACCTACCTAGCTCCTACCCAGCTACCCCCAGCTAGCTATCTACCTACCAACCCAGACACCCACCAAACAATCTTACTTACTTACCTACCTTCCACCTCACCAACCTACCGACCCATCTACCATCTTACCTACCTAGCTCCTACCCAGCTACTCCCAACTAGCTATCTACCTACCTATTTACCTACCAACCCAGACACCCACCAAACAATCTTACTTACTTACCTACCTTCCACCTCACCAACCTACCTACCCATCTACCATCTTACCTACCTAGCTCCTACCCAGCTACCCCCAGCTAGCTATCTACCTACCAACCCAGGTACCCACCAAACAATCTATCTACTTACTTACCTACCTTCCACCTCACCAACCTACCTACCCATCTACCATCTTACCTACCTAGCTCCTACCCAGCTACCCCCAGCTAGCTATCTACCTACCAACCCAGGTACCCACCAAACAATCTATCTACTTACTTACCTACCTTCCACCTCACCAACCTACCTACCCATCTTCCATCTTACCTACCTAGCTCGTACCCAGCTACCCCCAGCTACCCGCAGCTAGCTGTCTACCTACCTATTTACCTACCAACCCAGACACCCACCAAACAATCTATCTACTTACTTACCTACCTTCCACCTCAAGAACCTACCTACCCATCTACCATCTTACCTACCTATCTCCTACCCAGTTACCCCTAGTTAGCTATCTACCTACCAACCCAGGTACCCACCAAACAATCTATCTACTTACTTACCTACCTTCCACCTCACCAACCTACCTACCCATCTACCATCTTACCTACCTATCTCCTACCCAGCTACCCCCACCTAGCTATCTACCTACCTATTTACCTACCAACCCAGATACCCACCAAACAATCTATCTACTTACTTACCTACCTTCCACCTCACCAACCTACCTACCCATCTACCATCTTACCTACCTATCTCCTACCCAGCTACCCCCAACTAGCTATTTACCTACCAACCCAGACACCCACCAAACAATCTATCTACTTACTTACCTACCTTCCACCTCACCAACCTACCTACCCATCTACCATCTTACCTACCTATCTCCTACCCAGCTACCCCCAACTAGCTATCTACCTACCTATTTACCTATCAACCCAGACACCCACCAAACAATCTATCTACTTACTTACCTACCTTCCACCTCACCAACCTACCTACCCATCTACCATCTTACCTACCTAGCTCCTACCCAGCTACCCCCAACTAGCTATCTACCTACCTATTTACCTACCATCCCAGATACCCACCAAGCAATCTATCTACTTACTTACCTACCTTCCACCTCACTAACCTACCTACCCATCTTCCATCTTACCTACCTAGCTCCTACCCAGCTACCCCCACTAGCCATCTACCTACCTATTTACCTACAGTATCTACCCACAATGAATTAGTATCTACTTACCAAAACTGTATCTCCCCTGTTCATTAGCACCATCTTTGAACCATCATCATCACAATCATCACGAAAAAATATATTTTGAGGAAGTCCATCTCCAGACCTACAGTTCTTGCAACAACGGTATCCGTGTTTTGAAGGATTTCTATGAATTATGACTTATGAGGAAACAATAAGCCATTGTGTAAATTCTGCATGGTTTTCCATGAGAATCGATTCCATTTGATTATTTTACCGCCTCTCAATTTTTTTCCTCATTAGATTCCCGATCAAAGAAAATCATACACGCTCCAATAAAATTCCGAATGGATGGCATAGGTGGGAATCGTGTCCGGTGAATTATCGCGTACCGTTAGAGGACGTATAATTTAAAAAGGAGAAAAAAGGAATGATAAAAAAAAATATGGGGGCGTATCTGTTGGGTTATAAGTCGAAGGGTCATATGCAGTCTGGAAACGGAGCGGAACGTTGACCCCCCGCAATCAAGGAAAACGGGAGTTCTACCTATGATTTAAGCCTTTTCACCTTATACCGCCTATTAAGGGGCTCGAATAGACCAAAAACCATACGAAACGGTTATTTATCGATTAAATAAATCAAACTAAAGTTTAAAGATCTAGGTTCCTATGGCAATACCAACAAAATTTTCACCAAATCGCCTAATTTTTGGGAGGACATGTGCTATATAACTCCAGAAACAATTTCATGGCTGAAAAAGCGATTTTTTGCTTTATAAAAGCCTCAAGCAGATTATTTAAAAATGAAAAACGTTTTTTATTGGTCCACTTAAAAGCTCGTTACATAAAATGTCAGTTTTTTATATCAAAAACATGTAAAACCTGACGAAAAAAAATGGGGAAGATATTTGACCTTTTCGATGTTGCGATGGATGGTGACCACGTTTCTGACATTCTCGGCTTTAACCTTACGTTCCCCCTAGCCGGTCTCTTTGCATCAATCTTTATTGCCTTTGCGAAATCGCAATAAAAAATTTTTTTCGTTCCAATTTTCTTTTAAATGCGTGAACAAAGCCTTGATGCAAATAAAAACAGATCCCCTATAAGGGATTCAAGATTGTTGCATAACGAATTTTTTTTTAAATTTTCAACCGAAAAATAGTGTCAAGGCCCTTAAGAATGCAAAATAAGTGAAAAGTGCTTCAAACGTGCTTAGTGTGAAAGATTTTTGGAAGTCGTTCAACATTTTTCTATCCGGCCAAAAATCGACTTTCGAAATAAAAATATTGACCCAAATAGATAATAAAGAAAGCAACGAAATTTCCTTGTGGTTTGTTTCGTTTACATAATGGTTTGGATTTCAATTTTTTTCTATTTTTGTTTAACGGGACCGATAATTTCTTTTGTTTCGTCTCTAATCGCTGGAAGGGATAAAAGGGGGCTAACTAATAGTCAGGTAGATGGTAACAACAGGTGTTTAAAAAAATCGTGATTCTACCCCCCAGCTTTAAAAAAAAAAAGCCTCGAGGCAGCCTCGAGAAGCAGCGGATTTCCTCCGGAAAGGCCTTCCCTAAGCCTATCTTTGATGACCTGGTTATCCCCTCCCCCGCCACAGTAAAATAATGAAATGGGTCTCTGAGCCCGGAGCCTCCATCGCACCGACCACAATAGCAATAGATTTCTCAGTTCATGAGCAGCCCCCTGCTCCTATGATCAATTTCGACCATCTCCTGCTGTTATTTTCTGAGATCACGAAGTTCTATTTAATTCCCTCAGGAGAGACTCAGAACCGCTTAGGCGATTCCAACTGTCTTCTACTATGGTCCTCGGGCCATAATATATTTCCAACCATCTCAAACTTTCCGGTATCGAAGAAATCACGAAATTCCATTTAGGCCCCTTAACGTGGTCCCAGAACATCTTCCGTGATTTGAACCGTTCTTAATACGGTCTGCGGATCATCAGACCTTCCCATCACGATTTTCAACCATCTCAAACATTAAGGTTACAAGAAAATCACGAAATTCCATTTAGGCCCCTTAGAGAAGTCCCAGAACCGATTTTGAGATTTAGACTGCTATTAACTATGATCCTCGGCCCCTAGGACCTTCCCGTCACGATTTTCAACCATCTCAAACCTTTAGGTTCCGAGAAAATCACGAAAATGCCCTTTATGCCCTAAGCGAAGTACCAGAACGCTTGCTGGATTCAAGCCATTTTCAATAGGTTTCCTTCTCATTTTTTTAGGCCCTAAATACAGAGTTTCATCTACCTCATGCCAAAATTGCTCCAGTTATACGATGAACATGTACATATATAAATAAATAAATATATATATATATAAACCTGAAAGGAACCCCCTATATTTTTGTGATCCCCAGAGCTTCCTGATCACGAATATATAAGCCTCTAGCCTGGGAGCCTCCGTGACGACCACCTCAATAGCCTACTTTCCTACGGAAATCCGCTAAAAAAATAAATAAAAAAATAAAAAATAAAAAAATAAAAAATAAAATAAATAATAAAAAAAAAAAAAAAAAAAGTGGTTTAACGAAAACAGAGGACTAAGAAATATCGTTCATTCATAGAAAATGTTCTGCAGAATGTAACAAAGGTTGCCAACTTTTTTTTTTTTTTTTTTTTTTTTTTTTTTTTTTTTTTTTTTTTTTTTTTTTTTTTTTTTTTTTTTGAGGCTGAAAAATGTCTTATTACTCCTTCGTGAATCAATGCAAGGATAGAACCCCAAAAACTCAATTATACGTATACTTAATTACACAGAATTACCCCAACTGTACACAATTACCCCAAATATACACAATTACCCCAACAGCACACGATTACCCCAACAACACACGATTACCCGAACAACACGACTACCCGAACAACACAATTACCCGGGACAACACGATTACCCAACAACACAATTACCCCAACCATACACGATTACCCAAACAACACACCATTACCCAAACAACACACAATTACCCCAACAACACACAATTACCCCAACAACACACAATTACCCTAACAACACACAATTACCCCAACATCACACAATTACCCCAACAACACAAAATTACCCCCAACAACACACAATTACCCCAACAACACACAATTACCCCAACAACACACAATTACCCCAACAACACACAATTACCCCAACAACACACAATTACCCCAACAACACACAATTACCCCAACAACACACAATTACCCCAACAACACACAATTACCCCAACAACACACAATTACCCCAACAACACACAATTACCCCAACAACACACAGTTACCCCAACATCACACAATTACCCCAACAACACACAATTACCCCAACGACACACAATTACCCCAACATCACACAATTACCCCAACAACACAAAATTACCCCCAACAACACACAATTACCCCAACAACACACAATTACCCCAACAACACACAATTACCCCAACAACACACAATTACCCCAACAACACACAATTACCCCAACAACACACAATTACCCCAACAACACACAATTACCCCAACAACACACAATTACCCCAACAACACACAATTACCCCAACGACACACAATTACCCCAACGACACACAATTACCCCAACGACACACAATTACCCCAACGACACACAATTACCCCAACGACACACAATTACCCCAACGACACACAATTACCCCAACGACACACAATTACCCCAACGACACACAATTACCCCAACGACAAACAATTACCCCAACGACGCACAATTACCCCAACGACGCACAATTACCCCAACGACACACAATTACCCCAACGACACACAATTACCCCAACGACACACAGTTACCCCAACGACACACAGTTACCCCAACGACACACAGTTACCCCAACGACACACAGTTACCCCAACGACACACAGTTACCCCAACGACACACAGTTACCCCAACGACACACAGTTACCCCAACGACACACAGTTACCCAACGACACACAGTTACCCCAACGACACACAGTTACCCCAACGACACACAGTTACCCCAACGACACACAGTTACCCAACGACACACAGTTACCCAACGACACACAGTTACCCCAACGACACACAGTTACCCCAACGACACACAGTTACCCCAACGACACACAGTTACCCCAACGACACACAGTTACCCCAACGACACACAGTTACCCCAACGACACACAGTTACCCCAACGACACACAGTTACCCCAACGACGCACAATTACCCCAACAACGCACAATTACCCCAACAACACACAATTACCCCAACAACGCATGATTACCCCAACAACACACGATTACCCCAACAACACACGATTACCCCAACAACACACGATTACCCCAACAACACACAATTACCCCAACAACACACAATTACCCCAACAACGCATGATTACCCCAACTATACACAATTACCCCAACTACACATCATTTACCACCAAACTAAACCTCATTTACCTCCAAACTACACATTTGAACCCCCAACAACACTCCCTCCATTACCCCCCCCCCTCCCCACTATACTCCATTACCCCCAAATTCCATGAGGCCCTAACCACACTCCATTACAGCCAACTTCATCTACCCCCCCCCCCAACTACACCCATTTTCCCCCAACTATGCCCATCATTACCCCTAAACCCTAAATAGGTACACATCATTGCCCCCAACTATACACCATTGTGCCTAATAACTCTTCCATTAAAAATTCAACAAAAAGCGTCAAGAACACCCCAATTCCGGACAATCATCCGCCATTATCACCTTTCCGATGCAAACCAAATAAAATTAATGTAGATTAAAAATTAAATTATATTAATAGTCGAAAAAAAAGAAGGAGTAGGGGATATATCGATCTGTTTTGTTACAGGTATCCAAGACGACGATGTTTTAGTGAGTAGCTCGAAACTAGTGGATGGACTCGCGACGAGGGCAGAGCGGTGAACTACGGAATGCGAAATGAGTGATGTAGAGGATTGATATGAACCGATACGTACAACTCCATCAGCTTGGAGATGGCACTTACGGTTCGGTCGTGCTCGCCCATCGGGTCGACACCGGCGAAAAAGTCGCCATCAAAAGGTAAATTCAACCAAAAGGTGACCACTTTGCATCTCCTGGTATACTCATCCAAGAAAGACTCATGTACTAAAGGTGACCACTTAGCATCTTCTGATATACTCATCCAAGAAAGACTATATTATGTACTCATTTCAACGAGTGATTTCAATCTTTAGAAAGTAAAGTTCAAACGCCTTGCCAAATTTCGCAATTAACCAACGAGATCCTCGTTTCTGACATGGTTTTTTAAAAATAAAGGATCTTGAAGTTGTGAATGAGGTTCGTTCTCGATTCTAAACGAACTTATTTTACCTTTTGCCCATTACAGTCACATCCCAAGCGGAATCCGGGTCGAACGTTTCATGTCCTAGACCGGATCTTCGAGTGACAATGACAACCAATGACAAGCCTTTTTTTATAAACTTCTAAGTATCTTTATATCTACTGAATGTATAATTAATTCCAAACTTAGACCGTAGAGGGGATATCGCATTTAATTGACTCAACCTACGACATTCAAAGGTCAAGTTTAACACGGGATTCTTCAAACGATTCATTAATTTTTCAATGAAAACTGTGTTATGTAAAATATTGCGAAAGAGTTCGGTGGGACAGGGTGGAGTCTGCGGTTTTTCACATTTTAATTGAGTCTTATGTTATATTATTCGAAAAGGATTTTATTTCAGTTTTCTGGGTAAAATCCGTCGATATATCCGAGTCTATTTCGGACCGAGGCACGCGAATTGACGTTTTCGTTTTTGAAGAGCCTCGAAAATAGACTTCAACAGGTTTAGAATGAAGTTTAGAATGTAAATCGAAATTGAATAAATCGCTTTATGGTGGTGAAGGTTCGGAAAGGGAAGGAGGCGAGATGGTAGGGGAGGAGGGTAAGGGAAGAAGGTAGGGGAGGAGGGAGGGGAGGGGAATGGAGGAGGGTAAGGGAGAAGGATAGGGGAGGAGGGTAGGGGAAAGTAGGGAAGGGGAGGAGAGGAGGGTAGGCGAGGAGGGTAAGGGGAGAGGTTGGGGATAGGGTAAGGTAGGAGGTTAGGGGAGGTGGGGATAGGGTGGAGGAGGGGGGTAGGGGAGAGAGTGGTTGAGGGGGTTAGGAGAGAGGGTGGTGTATGGGGTAGAAGAGAGGAGGATGGTGGTGGGGTAGGGAGAGAGGGTGGTGGAGGGTTAGGAGAGAGGGTGGTGTATGGGGTAGAAGAGAGGGTGGTGTAGGGGGTAGAAGAGAGGGTGGTGGAGGGAGTAAGGGACAGTGTGGTGGAGGGGTAGGGGAGAGGGTGGAGGAGGGGGTAAGGGAGAGAGTGGTTGAGGGGTTAGGAGAGAGGGTGGTGTATGGGGTAGAAGAGAGGAGGATGGTGGTGGGGTAGGGGAGAGGGTGGTGGTGGGGTAGGGGAGAGGGTGGTGGAGGGGTTAGGAGAGAGGGTGGTGTAGGGGGTAGAAGAGAGGGTGGTGTAGGGGGTAGAAGAGAGGGAGGTGGAGGGAGTAAGGGACAGTGTGGTGGAGGGGGTATGGGAGAGGGTGGTTGAGGGGTTAGGAGAGAGGGTGGTGTATGGGGTAGAAGAGAGGAGGATTGTGGTGGGGTAGGGGAGAGGGTGGTGGAGGGGTTAGGAGAGAGGGTGGTGTATGGGGTAGAAGAGAGGGTGGTGTAGGGGGTAGAAGAGAGGGTGGTGTAGGGGGTAGAAGAGAGGGAGGTGGATGGAGTAAGGGACAGTGTGGTGGAGGGGGTATGGGAGAGGGTGGTTGAGGGGTTAGGAGAGAGGGTGGTGTATGGGGTAGAAGAGAGGAGGATGGTGGTGGGGTAGGGGAGAGGGTGGTGGAGGGGTTAGGAGAGAGGGTGGTGTATGGGGTAGAAGAGAGGGTGGTGTAGGGGGTAGAAGAGAGGGTGGTGTAGGGGGTAGAAGAGAGGGAGGTGGAGGGAGTAAGGGACAGTGTGGTGGAGGGGGTATGGGAGAGGGTGGTTGAGGGGGTATGGGAGAGGGTGGTTGAGGGGTTAGGAGAGAGGGTGGTGTATGGGGTAGAAGAGAGGAGAATGGTGGTGGGGTAGGGGAGAGGGTGGTGGAGGGGTTAGGAGAGAGGGTGGTGTAGGGGGTAGAAGAGAGGGTGGTGTAGGGGGTAGAAGAGAGGGTGGTGGAGGGAGTAAGGGACAGTGTGGTGGAGGGGTAGGGGAGAGGGTGGTGGAGGGGAATGGGAGAGGGTGGTGGAAGGGGTAAGGGACAGTGTGGTGGAGGGGTTGGTTGAGATGATATGATAGTGGAAGGATGTGGAAGTGATGGGAGAGTACGTGGAAGTATTTGGTGTTTGTGGAGAGCTCTATAGACCCCGAATTTATTGTTCCAGTTATGGAGTTCCTCCACACCATCTTTCTTATAAACTATCTCTTTTGTTTCTAGGATGAAAAGAAAATACTACTCATGGGATGAAGCTATGAATTTGAGAGAAGTCAAGGTAAAACAATATTTTATGCACGCTGGACACCATTGGTTTGGACTTTAATCCTTTTTCAACGAAAAAGACACTCCAAGAGAGAAGGTAACGGATAACCTCCTGGCTACTCGCGTGAACAAGAAAAGGATCAAAATTAGGATGAAGTAAAAACGGACCTTGAGGGACATTGCAACTTTTCCTTTTGTCTTTATCGTTTTGTGTAGTTAAAGACTTTTGATCGCCATATCGTGTGTTTGAGGCCGAAGGGGGTTTCAGGTGTCCAAGGCCCTCTTTCACATATTCCGTGATCGTTTTCGTCCATTATGTCCAATTTCAGTCTAGAGCGACTCCCGCACAACTTTTTCCATTTCGACTTTTTCTGCGGTCAAGCCCTTTTTCGGACACGATCGTGCGTCGAAAGGAAAGTAAAGCCCCGAGGGTTACAACGTGAATAAATAAAACGGAAAAATAAGGGAGCCGATCGATTTTTTTCTTATACATAGACAAATTACTACTATTACGTAATCGGTTTCACACGAGTAACTTTTCATTTTCTTTTATAGATTAGGTAATTATATTGTATTATTTATCTGCTCACTGGATTAGGAACTAGTTTTGCGATTTTTCCATTATTCAATAGAGGTACGATATTTAGGTACCTGAATGATACACTATTTTCGATGTCCATACGTCACACAGGTTCCTATGCACAGTTTGACGTGTCTTTTTCGTCAAAAAAGGATTAAAGTCCCAAACCCCTTTTTATGTAAATAATTTTTTTCAGTCTCTCAAAAAATTAAATCACGCCAATGTAGTCAAATTGAGGGAGGTCATTCGAGAAAATGACACCCTGTATTTCGTATTTGAATATATGAAGGAAAACCTGTATCAACTAATGAAAGATAGGTGAGTTTATTCAACCTTATTCCACCCTTGACCATTACCGAATAATGTTGATGAGCAGTCATTAAGCTAATGCACGTATCCATATAAAAAACATTGATTGCCATGTATAGATTTTCGTTTGCACTAGACCTTGAAGTTTCTGTTTATATTTTACTTTTAATTAATCCCGGCCATGTTTGCTCTTTTCGAAATCCATAATTGTTCCACTGACACGGTTGTGTAACAATTGACGAACAACGTGGTTGGCACAAAACGGAATAAGTTGAAGCTTTTGGATCAATTGGCCCCGATTCCATGAAGCGTATGTCTCCCAAATGGAAAATAGAAGAAAACACGCACTTCCTTTATTGTTGTGTCACGGCCGTTCCGAGGGCCGAAATATGAGGTTGTCAAGGAGGTGGAAACTAATTTTATTGATAGTGTCTTGACAATTATATACTTGCTCTTCACACAGCCTTTTCCTTGAATTAAATAGCACCAGGACATTGAAAACCGATGTGTAGTCAGATCAAGATGATTTTATAACATAATAACCATATATATACCCATATAAACCAAATATATATCATATATACCGCTGATACCAAAAGCAATGAACTTAACAGACTGATGGTCTCACACTCTGCGAGTGTCATGGTGATGCTACTGAGATTTCAGCACTATTAAGCACTAGCACGCTAGTTATTGATAGCGTCTCCTTTGTCGACTTGCATTCTCACTCCCTTTTCCTAGTTGGTGGCCAATGGAACCCCTGTAGAGTCCTATTTTTCTACACTTTGGAAGTTCGTTGCCATAGTGACGGAAAGATCTCAGCACTAGATAGCAGCACCTATATTTGGCTTTTCTCAAGCACCAATGACTTTTTCATTATTTTCAGAGAGAAATTATTCCCGGAATCAGTGATACGAAACATTCTATACCAGGTGCTTCAAGGATTAGCCTTTATGCACCGTCATGGGTTCTTCCATAGAGATATGAAGCCTGAAAATCTCCTCTGCTGCGGTCCCGACCTCGTCAAAATCGCTGATTTCGGCCTCGCCCGTGAAGTCAGATCGAGACCACCGTATACGGACTACGTTTCAACGAGGTAATACATTTCAATAAATCATTCAAAATGATTGTCCCTTCGTGATTTGATATAATAAGCGAACGATTTGATTCAAACGAGGTCATTGCTGCATATCTTTAAAATCAATTGCGCCTACTTCTCTGTATTAAATAAACATGGGTTAAATGATGAGATTCAAATTGAAATAAGTACTATATAAGGTAATAATCGCTAACAGTTAACAAGTCAAGGTTGTTCAAAAGTAGGAGCTTTTTGTTGTTTACCACCCATTACCTCTCTTATCATACCTCTGTTGTTATTAGTCATAAGCACCATACCAGGATACAGGGTTGCCTAAAAAGTAGCCCAATTTGCTTTAAATTGCCCAAACTGACAACACTGCACAACTCTGTCAGATTACAGGGTTGCCAGATTATGCCTTTAAAAAGTAGCCCAATTAGCTATAAATCGCCCAAACTGGCAATGTAAAAAGCACTAATCTGTCAGATTACAGGGTTGCCAAATTAGGCCTAAAGTAGCCCAATTTGCTATATATCGCCCGAACTGGCAACAATGTAAAAAGCAAAACTCTGTCAGATTACAGGGTTGCCAGATTAGGCCTAAAGTAGCTCAATTTGCTATAAATCGCCCAAACTGGCAACACTGTAAAAAGTAAAAATCTTTCAGATTACAGAGTTGCCAGGCCTTTAAAAAGTAGCCTAATTTGCTATAAATCGCCCAAACTGGCAACACTGTAAAAAGCACAACTCTGTCAGATTACAGGGTTGCCAGATTAGGCTTGAAGTAGCTCAATTTGCTATAAATTTCCCAAACTGACAACGCTGTAATTCTGTAAAAAGCAAAACTCTGTCAGATTACAGGGTTGCCAGATTATTCCTTTAAAAAGTAGCCAAATTTGCTATAAATCGCCCAAACTGACAACACTGTTTAAAGCACAACTCTGTCAGATTACAGGGTTGCCAGATTATTCCTTTAAAAAGTAGCCCAATTTGGTACAAATCGCCCAAACTGGCAACACTGCAACCATACCCTTTCCACACAAGGATTCATTTTTTACTATTTAGTCACCAGTGCCTCATAAAACCGCCAAAAGACTCCACTATGGCCAACTTAACAATTAAAAGGGCGGCCTACTTTGCTACTTTTCTTTCTCGTGATTAATGGTGTCGCTCTAAAAAAGAATCATTTCCTGTTATAAATAAGAGAATATATACAAGTCGGAAGTTCTAATAAATATAAAAGTGTTGTTAGTTACAGAAGGATCGATAGAAATTGTGGAGGGGTGGAACCATAGGGGGGTTGATTTATGAATGAATTAAAGGAACTGCTCCTAAAGAGCTGATACTCTGATACTTTCGTATCGATTAACTCTATTTAGTCTATAACAAGGAATAAACCTACACAAACACGAGGATGCTCAAAATTTTGAGTTTGAGGCATATTTTTAAACTAGAAAGACATTTTAGAACGAGCCAGATATGTTTGAAAAAGAGGAAAACGAGGGAAGAAAAGAAGGCGCCGAAGCAGATCGTTTTTACGCCGAAATCGCGGTGGAAAGAATCTCAAGTTGTGGACGTTTGGAGGAACATGACGATGAAAGAGCTTGCGGAATCATTAGGTAAAGATCACGATCATATATTAGAAGCGATGTCTTTCATCGATAATACTGCACATTATCGAAAGCCGAATCAGACCATTGAGGACTTCAAGGTGATCCAAGAAGTGGTCAAGAAGAGCGGAAAACGATGGAAGATGGTGTCCAAAGAAAGTGAAGATGATGAAGTATTCGAGGATGTTGGAAGGCGTCAACCTAGCGAATATCTGAACGTCAAAAGCCGCCCTGCGGTCGTCACCATCATGGGACATGTCGACCACGGCAAGACAACATTGCTAGACCACCTCCGAAACAGTAGCATCGTCGACAAAGAGTTTGGAGGTATCACCCAACATATTGGTGCATTCAGTGTCCAAGTTGGGAAAGAAACGATCACATTTTTGGACACACCAGGCCATGCTGCATTCTGCTCAATGCGATCACGTGGCGCACAATGCACGGACATCGTCATATTAGTCGTCGCTGCTGACGATGGTGTCATGGAACAAACTGTCGAGTCAATCAAAATGGCCAAAGAAGCCAATGTGCCTATCATAGTTGCCATAAATAAAATTGATAAACCACAAGCTGATGTAGAAAGGACCAAAAAAATGTTGGTGCAGCATGGCATCCAAGTAGAAGACTATGGCGGTGACATACAAGTTGTTCCCATTTCAGCATTAAAGGGAACAAACGTCAGCACATTAGTTGATGCCATTTTAGTCCAAGCGGAACTAATGGAGCTAAAATCGGACTACTCCGGACCTGTTGAAGCCGTCGTCATAGAATGCATGACCGACCTAAGGGGCAAACTGTGCACAATTTTGGTCCAAGTTGGCACATTGAAAAAAGGTGCTGTTTTAATAGCAGATACTGCATGGTGCAAAATAAGAGCGATGTTTGATGAAAAAGGGGAACCAGTGACCGAAGCAACGCCGTCGACTCCTGTCCAAACTTTGGGCTGGAGAGAACTCCCTTCTGCAGGCGATGTCGCCATTCAGGTCGACACCGAACGCCAAGCGACCTCCATCTTAAAGAAACGTCAAGAAATCAAAGATTTAGAGAAAAGCAAAGAAGATGCAGAACTCATCGAAAAGAAGAACCAAGAACACAACGAAAAATACAAAGCGACGTTAGAAATGAAAAGAAAAATGGGACGTTTCCGCATCAGACCTGACGGTCCACGACAAAAGCTTTACCAAGACGATGGACAACTTAAGCTCAATGTCATAATCAAAGGGGATGTCGACGGATCCGTTGAAGCAATCCTAGATGTATTAGACACCTATGAAAACCCACTTTGTAAACTAAATCTAGTCCACTATGGTGTAGGATCAGTCACAAAAAACGACACCGTATTAGCAGAATCTTTTAATGCAGTCATCTATGCTTTTAATACCAAAGTCTTACCCGACGCTAATTATGAAAACATAAAACATTATAACGTCATATACAAATTAATCGACGACGTCAAATCGGAAATAACTAAACTTCTTCCTGAAAAAGACGAAGAAGAAATTTTAGGTGAGGCAACCGTTTTACAAGAGTTTATCATTAACGAAGGGAAAGCGAAAATTCCCGTCGCTGGATGTCGATGTACCAAAGGTCAGCTCAAAAATCGCTGGTGAGAGTCGTCAGGGCGAACGAAACTGTTTATTCGGGTAAAATAGAATCGTTGCGGCATTTAAAAGATGAGGTCGAGACCATCAAAAAGATCTTGAATGTGGCCTACGGATTGATGACAAAACGGTCAATTTTAAACCTGGCGACACGATTGTGTGCTATAAAATAAATAAAGTTCCTCAAACGTTAGATTGGGATCCTGGATTTTGATGTGTATATTGTAAATAAAGTATAGTTTTTTATTTAATTTAATAATTGCATTCATTTTTATACCCTGTGAACTCTTCATAGACTTCATTATTGATGTTTAGTAGATGGGAGAGTGGGCGAAGGTAGGGGAAGTGGTGGAATGATAAGGAAGGGGATGGGAGGTGGTGGACTGTTGGGGGAAGTGACCTAGAGGTAAGGAGGAGGCCTGATTGATATGGGAGGCCCTAATTTATAGGGGAGGCCCGATTGATAGGGGAGGCCAGTAGGCCTGATTGATAGAGGGGACCCGATTGATAGGAGAGGCCAGTAGGCCTGATTGATAGGGGAGGCCAGTAGGCCTGATTGATAGGGGAGGAATGATGATAGGGGAGCCCGGGAGGTCTGATTTAGAAGGGAGACCTGATTGATAGAGGAAGCCTGATTGATAGGGGAGGATCGGGAGGTCTGATTTATAAGGGAGGCC
>JAGWEN010000635.1:0-67401 GCA_018703685.1 Orius laevigatus | reverse complement strand
ACGCGATTATAAAAAATTTATAATCCTATTTAAATCTGTACGGGGGATATACAGACAAGATAGGACTTTCTATGATCGGCGAAGACGAATGTCGGCCGAAGATTAATAAATATATGTCCTTTACTTAAATTTAGAGGCCGCCGATCTATAGACAACACAAAAAATGTCTTACTGAGATGGAATCTTAGGGGCACGGGATCTATAAAATTATCCCTTTATAACAAATATTGCCGCGGGAGTCTATAGACAAGCAATAGCGACTATTATGAGATGGGCGATATTAAATGACGGAAAGGATATATAAAAAATCTTGTCCTTAATTTTGGCCCAGGCGATTTAAGTTTAGGGATTATAGACACACAAAAATGTTAGATGCCTGGAATTATTGATACGCGTGCGACATAATAAAAATATATCATTTTAAATTTTGGCCGGACATTTATTAGAACAAAGACTAGGCACTTTTTTGCATAGTTGAATTTGAGAGGACGGCACATGGATTAAGTAGAACAAGAATAGGACTTCATTTGATGTGGCAAATTTGCCGGACGGAGTCCAATAAGAACATATTTATCCTTTTTAAATCTTGACGGCGGAAAGGATTAATAGAAAGGAAAACGTTCTTATGCAGTGCTCCAATTGAAGCTTGAGCCCATATGGCGCTATTCAAATTTTTTTTTTCAAAAAAACCGGGGATTTTTATGCATTAGTGGCAACCGAATTTTGGAGGGGAATATAAATGATCAAAAATAATGCACTTTGTGATCGTTAAACTTCGCGGGCCCATGTTATTAAAATTAACCTTGTTTAAGCTGGTATTTGGGGGATTTTAAACCAACATTAAAGATGTCGTAGAATTGGGTTTTTTTTTTTAATATAAACTATGTGACCCAATCCCCCCCATTAATTGAGCTCACTTACATTTATCAGTCTATAATCCCCCAAAATTTATCAATCACGCACTCCAGCGCATCCCATTAAAAAGCCACTTTTTTGCTACCTTATTAACTCCCCAATATTTCATTAGAATACGCAATTTATCAGCAAATTATATTAGCCAAACTCCCCTACCCCCATGCAAAATTTAATTTTTTGATCCATAATCCCCCAAATTCTCATCACCTCACCCCCCCAAATTAAAACGTAAATACTTATTGTCTCATATATACCCCCAATATCTCATTGTCAAAATTCGCTAAATTTCGTTATCACACCCCCCCTAGTTAGCGCCTTTCTCCCCACATTATAAGTCTCCTCTGCATCGCTACAACTAAACTTGCTATTTATAGCTCTTGTATATATGTAAACGTATGCTTATTTTGTTTAATTATTCTGTCTGCTTTGACATGGTTTACATTAAACTATCCTCTTTAAGAAAATAAATACATTTTCTTTTTTTTATTTTATTTTTTTTTAGTTTTTCTTTTTTTTTTTTTTTTTCTATTTGTAATTTTCTTTTTTTTGTTTCAGTGAATAAGCCATTCGTATGCCAAGTATTCGGCTGCTTCAAAAATGTTTCAAAAATCCATTTTAAGACATAAAATGTCAATTATTTAATGGATAAAACTTATGCCATATAAAAATGGTCCACGGCTAACTCTACACCGGGCACTACTAACCGTAAAAACCTGCCCGGTTATTATATATCAACTCTGTTAACGCCCAATCATCTCCTGACGATTACTTTCGATGCCACAATCGCGACAGGAAAATATATAAAAAATGAATTCCTCAAAAAATTAATTCGAAAGCTCTAACTTTATTTCTTCATTACGTCGATAACCTCCCTTGTTGCTTTGACCGCGATAAGTGATCTCGCGACAATGTTTTTTTTTTATTTTTTTTTTTTTTCCTTTTCTTTTTTTTTTTTTTTTTCTAGCGCACCAAGGACGCTTAATGTCGATACAGCGAACAAGAAATGGTTTATGCTGTGAATTTTTTTAGCTCGTTCTTCTTATAAATTTAACACATAAGACATTGGCAATAGCTTCCGACTAGCAAAGCTAGATACCAAGTTGGTCTTCAAACCTGTGCCGCCTTCTACTAACTTGAATTCAAATTTCTTAAGACACTTCTTAGTTTTTGTATAATTATTTTTTTACATTTATCTTATAGGGAACAGCCGAGATGAGCTCTCACATTTGTGACTCTATGTTCACCATCGCCCTTATCGCATTATTCTTGATTTTTTTTTTTAATAAATTTTTTAATTTTTCTAATTAGCTTCTTCTTTACTAACATTTATTATGACAATTTGAGCTTTAGTTTATTTAATGACGTAATCAAGTAATAAAAAAACAATGATACCTAGAAAATAATAATTTCTTGTATAATGGAAATGAAGCCTTATTCCTAGCGACTGCATGATATGATGGCCGTGGATGACTTGCATCCAATGACGTCTCGCCGTTCGAGTCCCCTGGTTAGCCACCTAATTACTCAGTGCGTGAACATTGATAGCACATCTTCTGCGAATAGAAAGCGCACTTGCCCCCGCTTAAACATTTTAAAAACCGTCTAACAATCGTCATTACTTCCCTTCATGTTTTATCTACCGTAACCTAATGCCCTCGCAAAACTAAGGATCAGTATAGCCGAAATGATCACTTCTAAGGCCTTCAAAAATTATAAGAGACCTATCCAATACTATGATTCTAATTAAGCTTTAAAAGTCAAAATCGGTCCAGCCGCTTCAGTAGAGATAATGCAAATCAAAGCTATAACCATTATTAGTAGCGAAATATTTTATGAGTAAAAAAATTTTCCTATTGCTAGCCTTAAAAAAGTGCAGATTTAAAAACATGGTCAAACTTTAACAATATCGACTATCTACCTAAACGGCTTCTAACGAATTATAGACTTATAGAAAGCTCATCCTACTAAGCAGAATTTATAATTAATCTTCCAATTGGTATACTATAAGTGGTCAAGTACGATTAGAACCCATAGTTATATTCGAGTGCTACGAGCGTTTAAAATTTTTTTTTTTTTTTTGAACAAAAAAAGTTACTTTTTTTTTTTACTCTAATTTAACATGCACCTCGCCTATTCAAGCAAGAACTTCGATGAATCCTGCAGATTTGCGTTTTAGCCTTAATTTTACGACTGACATGACTCAAATGCAACACGTAGGCACTCGACGCTTGTGCATCATATGGGCAGGACATAACGAGAATTTTCGAACCCCTCCAGGCCGTGCAACGCCCTTATCATAATCTCCCGCAGGTCAAATGGCGCTCATAAAAGATGTACAGTTTTATCGCAATACATGCAGACAATAGTAGGTAGTCAGCTTTTTGAGCAACGAACATCCGTCTGGTTTTGTTATTAAGCAGCCTAGCAGCCGTCTTAGCTATCTCGCGCACGCTTACTAGCGGAATACCGGTCCTAAGCCCGCAATGAAAATTCAGGCCGAAATGCGATAATACGGGCTACAAAGGAAGCCGAACTTACTTGAAATGGCTGCAAGCGACATCCAGGCTTGCACCGCCCTCCTACCGCCCATCACTGTCAATACAAACAACAAGCGGATCCCCATTCGCTACGCGGTAGTCAACCTGAAAGAACGGCCTATGTCAAGTCACCCTTCAAGCCTATGCTAGCGCCTCATACACAGACGCGAAACATTATTAGTCACAGCACAATGCGCTAGCACTGAATACTGGCACCTATCGCCCCGTTTATGCAAAAACAAAATTTGGCCGCCCCCTCTTCTCAGCCCCTCACTAGCACCCCCGCGCACCACTTTTATGCTCAAGCAAAAGACCCGTACCCCACAGACGCGCATGGAACTAGCTTTGTGGAAACTGACGAAACTA
This sequence comes from Orius laevigatus, assembly GCA_018703685.1. NCBI lineage: Eukaryota > Metazoa > Arthropoda > Insecta > Hemiptera > Anthocoridae > Orius > Orius laevigatus. The sequence goes on along the minus strand of JAGWEN010000635.1, from coordinate 63,583 downwards.
TCGATCCATACCGCGCTTAGTACCCCGCACCTTTATTGCGGCAACTAGTTTAACGTCATTACCGGCTGATTGAGCGATTTAGAGGTTCCATATTTTACCGGGGTCACTGAAGACGTAAGAGGTGTAATCAGGAAGTCTGCGTACAGCATCGAGACCAATAGACTGCACATATATACGAATCAATTTAGCTTTAAAAGCTTACGTTATCTTCTTTCGCGCGTACAGAGATCGATATCTATTATCACGATTCATACAAGGTCATTAGAACTTTTTTAACCAACGCTCGCGCAATATAACATATATCGTTATTTACGACGCAATATATTAACAAGCAGTTTGCAATAATCGAATAATACATAAGACCAATCAAGCGTCCTATGCTTCTCGCATTGTACCATATCACGCCATTCGCGGCGCCTCTACCAGACCTAACCTCCCGGACCACAAATTTCAAGCAACCTTCCATGCCGATAGCCCCCTGATCTCATAGCCTATTTAGCGCCCGCCACTTTATGTCCCACAGCCGCCCTCAGCCCAAGTTTTAAATGGAGCATACTCATGAACGCCTGCTCGTGCGAAACCCATGAAGATGCTCTATATCAAGTAAATGCCATGAGAAAGCATAAGTTCATCCAACCCTGACAGGCTTTTACGACAGATCTTTAAAAGTATTCTACTGAGCGCTGCACAAATATCAACAATAGTACGGCCGGAGTTCTCTCGAGCCACCCATATATTGGTCTCTTTCTGAATAGCGGCCCACATTCATGGCGATCTATTTATGCTAATTCTTCACCATAGTTGGTATAAAAGCATACATGAAGGTCATTCAGCCCTGACATGCAGTGCTTCCTTACAGTGGATATGCCTGCCTGTCATGTGATCGTGATCAGCTTCGCGGACCGATGCGATTTCTGGACAACATGGTCATGACCAGGAATGCGATTCATTACGTTTTAAGCCAGAAACATATTAAATATCTTATATTCTCACTTTTTATAACCGATACCCATTCCGATCTTATCCAATCCCCCCTCCCCCCCCCCCCCCCCCACCCCCCCCCCATGTGGTCGATACCTTGACAGAATACGTTTTCACGGAATCTGAAAGCTACACAGCTTTTGCCGCTACATACTGTCCAAAGCTGGAACACCTGCCAACTCTTCCTAGATTTACCATTATTATAAATACGAAAACGTCAAAAAATAATATGATTGCTCTATATCATTTTTTAAATTAATTCTTTTTTCAGGATGACTGGGAAAGAATAATGCATGAACCTGCTCGCAATGTTCCGAATCTTACTCTAAGCACGCCTTCCCGACATCAAGTCGGCGAAAAACCGTTTGTAGGAATTTCAGCTAGCACCTATCGACACCATGCACCCTAGCGCATATCCGAGAAATCAAAAACAGACGTTATGCATCGCCCCACAGTTAGTCAATTTTCATGCCCTAAAGTTTGACTTATTTATAGTTAATATTCAACGAAGTTTTGCTTGAGATATTATCAGAGCCGTGCCCACATACAGAATCCACAGAAATAACCACACCACAAACTTAAGTAAAAAATAAAAAGAGCCTATAAACTCAAAATATAAACTCACAGCACTTAAATATACAAAAAACTAGTAAACAGAGGTCATAAATACACGCCACAAACCAACTGTAGAGAGACCCAAATAGACACACACACAACTAGTAAAATCCATGTAAAAAACATGAGGAAAACCACTTATCACCACATTGATACAGTCACTAGGGACCTCTGTATGGAAGGTTTTGAGCCACTCTTTTATTTTGCATTTCTTCGAACTGCAGCTGGAGCTTCTTAAGCTTTCATTCCTGACGTAAGGCAACCACTGGGCCACAGTATAAGCGGTAATTTTTTTGCCCATTACAGAGTGACCGATTGCTATAATCATATGCAAGCTCGCCCTAACCTAGTTAATATGCCGTATGAGATAACGCCCCCAACACTTTCATGAGAGCACCGATACCGAAAATTTTTAAAAATACTTTTCCAGCAAACATGACACTATTGTTAACTACACCAGCCACCGAAGTTACGTAATACGTTCTGACTTCCAGATAATTATAAACTCCTATTTCTACTAACCACTCGGCTTCTTATTTAGTCTTTACTATTTATTGTAACTATAACGAAAATCAGAAATAAAGTGTATGACCTAGCCCTATAATACTCGCTTAGTGATAACATGAGATACGTAAATATTTCTTGCTAAATTTTGCCTAGTAAAAATACTATTTAATTCTCTAATTTTTCGTTCGTGTTTGCTTATCCACCTATTGTTCAAATGAAACACACTGCCCAGTGCATAACAATGCATGGCTTTTTAAAATCGTTTAATCATCCTCATGAAAATCTGTCTGTTTGAAGTACTGGAAATCCTGCAGCCACAGAAGGATTAATACTGGCAGGATAATAGGAATCATAAGATTCGCCTCATTTAGCGACGATAGGAAGCCAGATCCAATATGCTACAACCATTCTTCTTCGAAAGCTCAAGACTCAAACTTCACAAGCGTTTACCGCGTATAAAAACTCCAATATTTTAGCGACGTCAAAACTCCTCTGCCCTTGCTGAGCGCATGCAGAAGAGAAGGCCCCTTCTCTTAGTTATGCCCGAAGAGATGGCTAAAAGAGCTTGAGGCGAAAACCCAAAGTCTCGAAACGTCCTACTCAAGCCACCTGTAACAGTACAGCAGCGCTAAGCGGCGGTACAAGCAATCACATTAAGCCTGCTATGAAACAACGCCCCTGCCCCCTCATCCTTTGGCAAACAGCCTCAGAGGAGACAATAAGAAAATATCCGGGAAAATCACGCGACATGAGTCGCCACTACAATCTGATTAATAACCGCTTAAAGCATGTTGCCGAACCATCATGACTGAATGAACCAGAAGCAAGCTAAAAAAGAGCAAACATCCGAGCTAAGTCGTACCAAAGCAGCGCCGGCCCCGACTAGTAAAATAGTATTCATTCGAAAGACTGTTTACTGAAAACAGCAAAAAAAGCAACAGTGAAAATCCATGCCTTTGTTTTAGGCCGCAGTAGGAAGCATCATGCAAGGCTGGGTAATGACCATACGCGTAGGAAATAAGTCATGGTATAATAAAAATGGATCCTTTAATAAACATTCTCCATATGTTACTGCTCATGTCTTGGTGATGCGCCCCGTAACATTGTACTTGATAAGTAACAATAATATCCCGTCGTCTTCTTATTTTATATCAAGCATACAGCCCTCCCCATCGCAGCGAATACTATCTACCGCTCATAACTGAGCCACGATGCCAGTCTAGCATAAGCCAGGTAACACGCTTAGAGCAATGATAGGCCAGTCTCTACAACGGTAAACACTGGACATCCGCCTAAGCCCGCATATTTTTAATGCCTTTATTCCAGATAGAAAATGCAAGACGAGCTAGAACGATAACAATTATGAATCGTCTCTACCGGCATCCACAATTTCTGTATCAACGAAGTTCCTTCTGACCTCAACTGGGAGGCGCGAAATCAGTCTGAGACGTAAAGGAGAAGATGACTCATCAGAGCTTAATACCAACGCTAAACTCCCAATTGTTTACTACTTTTTTTTTTTTTTTTTTTTTGTTTAGATCCCTTAGGTAGCCGCAAACAATGTCCAAAAGGATGAAGAATGACTCGCCCCCTCCCAAACAACATTACCCGGACGACATCCTATTCCTATCCATTATCTTTCCCTACACAAAGAAAAAAACCCAGAAAACTTTTACCCAGACCCGACTAAAATTCCTCATTTGAATAAAGAAAAATTGTTACCAATTGGTATATCTACAAGTCATTCTCAAAATTCTATGTACAATAAATTAATAGCCGTAAAATTATGATAGTTCATCAAGTAAATGCTGCACAGCTGTTTACCTGAATTTCACATAAAGTTTTTTCTTTTTCATCAGATAAACAAGCTACAATTGAAGGCTATGTTTTGCCTGTAAATACTTTTGTTGTGTATTGTTTCAAAATGTAATTAAAGCTATCATTATTTATGTTAGATAATTTATTTTTTTTTTCAAAAGATACCTTTATGTTCGCTCATACCGCCTGGAAATGACGCTCCGTAACGACATTCACGTTTAGCCCAACAGACACAATTGATGACCCGCTCTACACCTCTCTAAATGACGTAGACTCCAACGGAACATCAAACATAATTGCAGAATATACCCCAAAATATATTATCCTCATCAAGTGGGAATAATATAAACAATAGTCCTTATTTAAACAATATTATTGCGCTACTGAAATCAGCGAAAATGAACTTATATCGAACCGTTTACGCGCCACACTAGATTTCTACCTATGACGTCATATACGCTCCTCTAAACGTAGCCTTCCCGAGCCTACTGAAATTAAAAAGCACAGAAAACATTGGCATCGTTCGAAGGATATTCACGTCAAGAAACCTATCCTCGATGTGAGATTATTATTGCGCAAATGGCTTCAAAGAACTATAGGACAAATTCGGCCCACTGTCGATACGCAAATAATTCGAAACAAAAAGTTGTCTAGACGAATCTTGAAAATAAATGCACAGGTATATTTGCAATAAGTTGTAGCCAAGATTCCTTTCTATCATTAGTTTCTCATTTTATCGAGAACGAGGAAGAATCAATACCATCTTCGCGCTTAATCACCACTCTTTACAATCACTCTCAGGTATTATATTTAAACATTAACTTACTAACGTCTATTATATACTTAAATTGTAGCTATCTATGCAACAATTTAGGCCCATAATGTTCTAGTTTTTTTTTTTCGCACGAGACACGCCCTGCACTCGATGTGCTGGAATTTAAAAAAAATATTCCTTTTCAGCAAGAACCCAATTCAAAAGTGCTGGCCACTCGGCATACAGCTAAAGGCCGACATTCGAGTGCCGGAAATATATAATCTTGGCCGACGCCGGCCATTTTTCAGCCGCCCCCCGATCAACCACGCAGCCATGGAACTACTACTCTTTACGCAAACAGAAAAAATTCAAACAACAAACGAAGCAAGAAATCTATCAAATCTGTATAACGCAGAATTTTCAGTTTTTTTTTCTTTTGTATAGAAAGACAATGATACCACGACAACGACAATAAAGTCTTTGCAGAAATCCATACCCGAGCTATGCACATACCCGATCCTTATTAGCATCTAAACAACCTAAGACTTCCTCTGGCCCCAGCAACATAATCCATGCAAGAACCCAGATACAAAATAAATTTTTTTACCAAGAGATATTAAACATCAGGTACAACACAAAAGAAGAAGAAAAATAGATTCTTTGATCGAAGAAGCCTAAAGCCGATTTTCATTCGAAAAATGACTAACGTTTCGGCCATGAGTCAGAATTAGGAAGATAAAGAATATTATGCCAATATCTATAGACGAAGAAGAGGATCCCCCCCCCCCCGAATAGAGAAGAAGCAACTTACGAAAGTAAGAATAGAAATGGAAGACAATTAGTAGATGCCCAGCACCTCCATTCGACACGAAACTATACAAAATTACTCGTAGTCGCATGAAGAATTGTTAAGAAAAACGATATTGAAGAGGAAGCTTCACTGAAATTGCCCGCTTTGTAAGAAAAAGAAGCATGCTAGCACTCGAGTTCGAGGAAAAACTCGCAATACGAAACGAAAATATCGAAAAATGTTCGAGAAAATCAGTTTCTTCCTTGTTGGTACAGGAAGAAATCACTCGCGGAATAAGCCATCCGCAAAGCATAGAATCCGTAGTTGAAAACGAAGCAATAGAGCGCCCGAGCCCCAGACCTTTTCTAACTTTCATCCAGATTAGGAAATCGAGCACTTTAATTATGAACAGCTTCAACGAAGAAAGGTACCTGACACCGAACACAACATGCATACAGCATACCGACTTCCTTACTGAAGCCCCCGAGGCAGACTCAAGAGATGGAAAAACTGATTCGGAAAAGTTCGGCCTCCCCCCCGTTATGGTCACTGTAAAACCCGCTATGCGCCGAAACCCTGTACCACCTGCCTGCCAGTGGCCCCCCAGTTGCAAAAAATAAATTCACAGATCCATTCGAGATAAGAGAGCTATCTATTGCCCCTGCCAGCCTATCGTCGTTTCACTTATTCTTACTGACGCTTATGTAAGTTAATACTTTACCATTTTACCTTATATCTGATATCATAAAATTCTATTTTTAGCCGTTCTATTGCTGCTCAAAAATGCATTGCCAATTATAAAAGCCACCCTATGGAATTTTGGAACCTTTACCGCAAGTAACGTTGTTAAGCCCCCAAGCCTTGCATTTAAACACGCTAATATTATATAGAGGTATTTTGAAAACTAAAATGTTTTTTTATAAATATTTGGACCTGACGTGAACACACTTATTACCCCAAAGCAACCAAGATTCCATTAGATCTACCATCCTCAAAACAAGCCGATATGTTCGCACCCAAGATGATATCTGCCTGATCGATCAGAAGTGACGGATAACCGATTTTTTTTTATTTTGTTTTTTAGGGTTTTGGCCACCGCCTTTAGACTAGTATGGGCCCTTTAATGCGCCCCCATGCCGGTTTCTTAGGCAAAAAATTGACTTAGCCTCTTCATATTTCTCGTACAAGAATCATCCACAAGTTTGCCTTATTGAACAATGTTCATTCTATGATTCATCACATTTACGTACAGTATCTTAAACTCTATAACTGCCGCAAATACTTATTCCGAGACTATTATTCTTTTCTTTTTTTTTGTACTGCAACCTTACTATAAGGAATTTTTTTTACAAAAAAAAAACTGTAGTTTCACCATACTGTTGTATACCGATCATAATGACGAAACAAGCACTTACCTGGCAATTTAATATGTAATGCATGCCCCCAGAAGCCGATCTTTCAGACTCATTGATGACCCCCAAACAATTTTTATTTTTTAGCAAGAAAAAAAATTGATTCTTTTTTTTTGCTTTGCTCTATTTTTTTTTTTTAATAGCTATAAAAATAGGAAAACTATTGCAACGATCGGCCCCAAATTTATAGTAATTTTCTTAAGTAGGAACCCACTGGAGGCTTGACGCCTACACTCAGGAGAAACTCAACCTCTTAAGGCCAGTATTTAGATAACGTTTTTTTCTTGCTATGACCCATCCATTTATAGCCTCAGATATTGACTTTTCAATCATCTAGGAAAATACATTCTTAGGGCAACAATTTTAACCTTTTTTGCTAAATGAAGTATAGGACACTCGTCTAGTCTAGACTATAGCGCCAACCATCTTCACTAGGGCAAAAAAGATCTCCATTTTATTTCAGTATCTTTGTATGAACGTACGAAAGAACCTTTTAGTGCCATATTTTGCAACCTGGGGTGGCACTATGCAACACAGCAATCACATGTTCATTTTATGCCACAAAAATAGCCTCTTATCCTTAGCGTAGATTTTTCAAGAAACCATTAGACAACTCTGATTATCAATGGATTAAATACTTCTTCTTCTTCATTGGCGTCAAATTCTTCTAACCACCTATTATCATTGGTCAGACTTCAAGCTACTCTAATTTAGTTTAACGAACATACATGATAAATAATTACATAATAATTTGGCTGAAAAGGATCCGCTTTATAAGTTCATTATAGAATTACTAGCATGTTCATTCTTGTTTTTAATAGTGAAGCTGATCGCATCAGCAGAGCGTTAAGCTATTTGAGCCTACGTCGTTTAGGCCAGCCGGAATACGAATATCCCATAAGGTAATATTAGATTGTCGACGATTCCTAACCATAATGCAGCCCAAGCAGCTTCATCGATCGCCAACCAGCTCATACCCCTCTTCTGCTGCTAGGCGGCTCCTACTGGAGAGCTCCCTCCAAACGTGCATAGCGTACGAGCCCAAATCGCCGACGCTTCCCACAACAACCAGTCGATTTCCAGCGACGGGTATACAGACCATCCAGTCGTCCTGGCATTATGCACGCTCAACTCCTTGCAAACTAAGACTCTGTACACACTAAGGTGCACCATGATCCGAATCCAGAGTCCTCACCTAGCCCAGATGGAGCGCATGCGACGATATGGACGACTCACCCAACGGTGTCATTAAAAATAAATTCGAAAAAAATTTACAAACTAATTTTCTCTTTTCAAGGTCCTAAAATCAGCCTTCTCTACTAACTCCAAAGCCGCATTACAGATCACTTCCTAACTCAAAAGCTATCATATACCTTGCCCCGAGCTCAAATTTAATCAACACAGCCGTACAATAGCAAATATAGCCCGCCATACTCCCATATTCACTCGACGATATTTCCAGAAACTTAAAGTATCACCATACCTAATTATTATATCCATTGGTATGTTTGAACGAGAATCCGCGCAAATAGTCGCCATAAACTAATAACCTTTTTGCTCATATATAAAACGAAGCTCGAAATGTATGCATTATCATTTTCAAAAATCTGGCACATTCAAATATTTACCGTTAAAGCAAAGCTCTTTAAAATAGCTTTTTTTTTTTTTTTTCAAACGGTATTTAAAATAAATCAAGTTGCAAAATTTTTCAGTCCCAAAAATTGTGACCGGATTATACCGGTAAACATATAAACAAATTTTAAGTGGATTGTTCGTGTCAGAACCGAGATTGTTGCCCAGCCAGCTAGTCCTTCCATCCGAAGAGTCTAGCATTCCGATAGCGACAAGATAGCAAATTAAGCCAATCGTGCCTTGAAATCTGCAGAAAACGAAACTTCTACGCCCACCCGACATATACCTCTTCATACGGGTCAACAAACTTCTATCATTTAGCATGAATCTCAAAAGAGTATGAAAAAATAAAAGAGATGATTTCAGTTATTTTGATATTTGGGTACCACTGTGTAGCCGAGCATGAAGTTTCACCTCCCCCTCGCCTTCCCCCCCCCCCCCCCCCCCCCCCCCCCTAATTGACGCCTTATCGTATCGAATAACAATACGTACCGGCTGCTAATAAGATCACGCACCGCTGCCGATTATTCTTTTCAGTAGTTCGTCTCGATCTTTTCCAATGTACAGACTAAACTCATTCTGTCTGACCGAACCGTCAGCGTAAACTTCTGATTACGATTTTCGGTCCATCGGATGCTTAGTAGGAAACTCCGTAGCTGCGTGCGATCGTCTTTTTCCTTAAGACTACGCCATTTGACGATTAAGGGCAGCGTCCGCAATACCGATATTACCCCATGCATACCTCAGAGTTTCTGTACTTTGATTTAAGAGTACCACCGTAAACCACTTCCATACACAGACATAGGGCCACACAGCATCAATCAAATTTAACTCAGTTGGGTAAGCGATAAAAATCTATTTAGTGCGCATTGTGACCAATATACCCATTTTATTAGACTTTATCGAAATCATGACGTAATAAAACCCAAAAAAAGAATAGCAGATACGACTTTCGAGCAAGCAAGTTCGTGCGTCATTCTAATGAATCCACACATGCCCCGTCGACACAAGACCAGCACTCCACACAAAAGACGATTTTAAATTCCCAAGAATGGCTAACCCGACACATTTAAGTATTTATTTTCTTATTTTCATCTCTTCAAAATTATATAGTTTATAGGGTACTGTGAGGCCCGTTTGAATAATTTGCAATGAGTAAGCGCTTTGAAAGAGCTTATACTGCGAGCCGCGCATACCTTGAAAGTTTGGGTAAGCCTGTATTCTCATCTTAGTTTAGTAATATCAAGATGTACAAAAGACGCCAGAATTAACGCATTGCTGTCTTATAGCCAAGTCAGGCTAATATAATTTTATAACAGAGTAATATACGAGCAACAAACGGTTTATGCACACATGCGCCTTACTCAGCGCAGCCTGCCACATCAATTTTTATATCCCCACATGATGACTGCAAGACACCCTCTGCAAGTTCTTTTTAATGGCCCTATTTGAACACCTTTTTCAACAGTGTGCAACGAGAACCGTTTCTAAGGTGCTTGCATGCTGAGGCTATTTGATAGTGTTATTCAACTGGAGCCCCCTTTAGACAAGACTCCGCCCCCATGCGCTCTGTCGGAAAGAGCCAGCATCGAATCGAAGATGCCTTGATCGGTTCAATTGTCCCTTTCGCCGAAAGTGCATAGCTGCAATTATAAGGACAGCGCTTAACGGGAGAATTTGCATTAAGCATGAAACCATCATATGTGCAAGCCCCCCTAACGCATGAAGAAAACAGTAAGAATCTAAAATGGCTGCAGCTCGCATTGGCAAACACAAATTCTTCAACTACCTATAGAGCGTATGTCAGAGCAATGTTCATAAAGAATAGGTGATTTTAATTACATTTTTTAGAGTGAAGATGCTATACAATTAATGATGCATAACCTTTCGGAGGCATTCCGATCTGATTAGAGTACACAATTCGAGATGATTAATCCTAATGCAATGAATCCCCCAAGAAGATTATTCGTTGGACTGAAGTTATGTATCAAATATGTAAATGATGCCGTGCAAAATAGAAGCAGCGAAGTTAAGGCCTCCCAGACCGACAGATACCGTTGGATATAAGCCAAGATGTTTCGCGAATCGCAATCGCTATCTTGCCCCTTTGCCGACTCCTAAGATATGCGCACGCTTGTTCCGATGGCTCAAATGCAGTATCGCTTTGCTTGCCCCGGCCACAAAATCCTTACACCTTGCGGCAATTACGAAGTTTTGCCGAACAGTCACAATTCCTGGAACAAATGTATTATAATGATTTTTGCAGAAAGTCCTTCTAATATTAGTTATTAATCCGAATTAACTATCCAGCGTCGGCGCCTACCGATAGCCAAACAGGATAGTCGGGCGACCTCAAGTTCACCTTTCTGTCGGACCACCTACTATGAACCCCCCTCTCCCCCCCAGTACTCGGACGAAGAACTCATACCGTAGTTTGTACCACCAAGAGCGGCCATATAGTCCTCGCACGACACTGTCAGCACCCGGAAACTCGAACTCATTTAGTAGAAATCAATGGCAACCATTCACAATAATCAAACGCATAGCTGCCCATTAGACCCGAAACGAATTTTGATTTTATCTAGACCATATTTAACACCACCTTCACATGCCAACGCTAACTGCCGTTCCTTGTAATATTTTAATTGAAATTATTCATTGATTTATCATATGTATCAGTAATATTATTTTTTATCCTAATATATTGTATATCTTTAGACTGACTAATTCTTCACTTACTTCCGGACTTAAGATGATTTTGTGATTGAAATATACGTGTAAGATTGCATTATTCTTATTTTTTAAGCAAAGCCTTTATAATCTTCCGTCCTCAATAGTTGATCATAATATAACATTTACTATATGTACTAAATTGATATAAATATATTGCAATTACTAAACTACTATAGATTATATGTTTTTTAATCCAGCGCCGCAACTTAATGTGACCTACTACTGTGTGAAGTTATAGTCAGCGCCGAGAACTAAAGAAGATATAAATAGATACCTTCCTAGGTACTGTCCGCTAAGTATCGCAATACCATGGCCAACGGCCTAGCTTTGCGAGCTCGCGGCCTCTCCCTCCTAACCATGGCCATATACCAACGTCTTAGATCCATCCCAGGTACACGAAGCTATCTTCGCTCTCTTAGCATACGCACGCTCAAAACTGCATTTTTCAAGAGAAAAGCGAGCTATTCAATTCCTTGCTCAGCGCCTGCCCAGTCCTTTCTTATCTCTACCTCAACACAAATCTTTATTACACGAGAGGGCGAAGCGCCCCCGCCTGAAAATTGAAAAAAACTTGAAGACCAAACCCCAACTTTAGCACCCCCAAAAAACCAACGCCACCCTCCCTCCCCATATGGCCACACTCGGCTATGACTACAACGCGCCAAGCCCACCCACCGTAAAAAACGTATTTATTTAAACTCCTTTTTTTATTAAATAATAAACCAATCTCAAGCAAAATCGACACTAAAAACACCATACAAGAACAACCCCTTCAAAAAACAATAATAAAAATTAATATAAAGCCGCAATAACGCCCTGCCAAATATCAATTTAAATAGTAAAATTAGAAACAACAAAACATTTACAAAATAATATCAAAGCTATATATAAATTAAAGATATAACGCAAATCCAAAACTATAAAGGATGAGTGGCGGATAAGAGGAGAGGATTAGTCACCCCCACATTCAGAATGATTGACAGCCATCTATGACATGTCACAGCCAATGAAGTGCTGTTTAAAACGTAGTCGATTTTTTCAAAGAAAGATCAATATCCGAGCGGCGATACACGCATTATCAAATTTTTTCTTTTCAGCTTGAGTTAATTAGATATTTCGAAAAAGGAACACACAGAGAACACTTATACTACCACAATAAAAAGAGGTGAAAAAGACACAAAGCGGGCGCGAGAAAAATCCACAACACCAAGATGAAAAATGGAAAATCGCAAAAGTCACTGTTTATAGGTTAACCTTTTTTATTAATTAGTTTTGATTGGTTATTAAATTTTATGTTTGTTTGTTATTGGTGTTTTTGTGAAAAGAAAAGGTTCGTTCGAAAATGAGGATGTGGAGAGAATACGGTTTCTGAATTCCATCCCCCCCTTTTCTCTAGGGTTTGGGTTCTCTCGTTCCCCCCACCCTCTTCCCTTCTCGCTTCCCACCCTCGTTTATCCGTCTCTTCTCTTTCGCCCTTTCCTTCTATCTTCTCTCTCGCTCGATCTCAAAAGGGGAAAGGCGACCATGGTTCCCTTTATGGTCAACACCTTTACTTTTTTATGGCTTAAAAATTATGAACTATAAATTAAGAATAACCTCTTCCTATTGGCGGAACGCTTGGCTCTTTTACCCCCACTACCCCCTAATCGGAAATTGATTCTTATTTTCGATTACCATCCTTTTGTCAATTCGTATTGATTTACCAAGCCAAACTATTAAAATGTAGTAAACAAAAAAATTTTCCAACTTTTTTAAAAAGCTTTTAGGCCAAAAATTAGACAAAGGAGGTGGTGGGGGTGGGGTCTTTTAGTGCCTAAAATAACTAACCTCCCTTTAATTGATGATTTAACTTTTGTTATAACTTATATAAGGGACCGGATGTTTATGCAAAATAAAGAATCAATTCTTTTAATCAGTGAAATCATCAACGAAAAAACAAAGAAATCAATCATTCTCCTTAACCATCATTCATCAATTCGTTGATGATTTGAATGATGGATAGAATTGATTCTTTATTTATTTTTGCATAAACATCCGATAGGTCTCTTATAAGTCACTTATAAGGCATACGTCATGGTACGGGGGGGGGGATCGTGATTATAGTTAGGGCATTTTTAGAGCCAACAAGTGACAGCAAACATCGTATCGTGGGGGGGGATTGCGACTATTGTATCACGTACGCGAGGGGGACTTTCATTCTGGGGGGGGGGTATCATGATCATTCGATCATGATCATACTGAGTGCTGCGAATATCGTGAGGGAGGGGGGGTATCATGATCATACTGGTGTAGCGAATATCGTGATGGGGGGGTATCATGATCATACTGGTGCAGCGAATATCGTGAGGAGTCGTATCATGATCATACTGGTGAGCAGCGAATATCGTGAGGGAGGGGGGGGGGTCGTATCATGATCATACTGGTGCAGCGAATATCGTGAGAGAGAGGGGGTCGTATCATGATCATACTGGTGCAGCGAATATCGTGAGGGAGCGTATCATGATCATACTGGTGGGGGAGCGGGGAGGTATCTGACACGGTGATTGGCCGAATATCATAGTGGCCGCAGCGAATATAGTATCGTAAACTGGTGGGTGGCACTATCGTAACACGTACGTGAGGGGGATTCGTTTCTTTCTTTTGCGGGTGCTGATCATAGGTGATAGAGCCGAATTAACACATTAACACTGAGGGGAGGGGTACAGCCCAATATCGTGATGCGACCATCGTATCATATACTCGGGATCTTTAATTCTGTGTGTGGGGGTAATCTGATCATTGGATTTTCCTGATATCGAATATCGTATCGGGGTGAGGATTGCGACTATGTATCACGAACGAGACTTCATTGTTATCATGATCATAGGTGGGGGATGTTTAGAGCCGATATTATACATGATAACACTGACGGCGAATATCGTGAGCGAGTATTCGTGAGGGATGGCGGGGGGAGACAGCGAATATCGTGAGCTAACAGCGAAAATGGTATCATGTTGCGACTATCGTATCACGGTCGTGATTGCCGTGGGGGGACGGGGGATTATTAATTAATCTGTGAGTTAACCAGTGATCATAACGAGGGGGGGGGCATTTTAAGATATAATCAGAATTCTCCAAGTACCTATATTTTTATTTTTTATTTTTTACTTTTTAGGGTAGAGGGGTGATTTAAGTACGGCGCAAGGTTACTAAAAACCCGGTTGTCTAATCCTTACGGCGACATAGGTATCACATAAGTGTTTTGTTGGATAATAAAGTTTAAAAACATTTAAATTAAATTTTTTTTCTGTATCTTTGAAAAAAGAAAAGAAAAAGAGGCCGCAATAAAGATTAAAAAGAGCAATAAAATAGTAAACGGAGCGATTAAAAGACGTTAAAAGGTTGGCACAATTGTTTATCTTGTCTGAAAAAGATCGGCGGGGAAGTTTTAAAGGGGGGATTTGTCGACGGGGGGTGGTGGTAACATTGTATTTTAGTAAATGGAAATGGCCGTTTACCGTAATTTAAGAGAACAAAACATAATAATTTAATACCTTTAATATTTTTGTGATTATTAATTTCTTTCGTTTTCCATCGAATTTCGCTCTTTGACGAATCGAAACCGAAAAATAACAAATCCGTCGAATTGTTTTCGTCTGTGATGTCCCATCGGATTCCCTTTTGTTTATTTCCCTCCTTTATTAATTCGGCGTGTTTTTTTGTTTTCGCGATTCACTCAAAATGAATCTTCATGTATTCGATGAAAAGGGTTTTAAAATGATAAGAGATAGTGAAGTTTACGTGCATTCTCGTTGTTTATGTTATTAAACTTTGGTATGTTTTTGTTTTTATTTAATTTTTGGTTGATTTCTGTATTTTTTTGTTTGTGTAGGAATTACTGGCTCCAGTGTCGCCGCCGTCCACTGCTGGGGCTGTGAGTATTTTGTTTATTTTAAATGTAAACAAAACGTTAACGTAGGTCAAGAGTAACCTTTTCACTTAGCACTGAAGAACCATTGCAAGACAATCAAGACATTGAAGTCCATTTAAAGACATTCAAGTCCATTGGTTTTGATTATCTTGTGTGATGCTGTTTGGTTGTTCATTTTGAATAGTTTAGGTTCTCTCATTGCTACATAACGATAGTACCAGTCCATCATACATTGCTCTGGTATCAAGCACTCCAATCACTGTGTTTCTAGCTACACTTTAGGATTTGGTTTGTTATACGCTATAGCCATTGTTCCTAAGAGTACAGTTGTTAAGTTTTGCTGTTCAAATGGAGTTTTGTGTTTTCTAGAGGCTGTGGTAACGGAAGGCATCGTGGACTCTTTATCTCAAGCTCTGTTAGAGGGGCGTCCCTCCGGCTCTCTACTCCTAACTCCACAACAAGTAAGTGATGAAAATGAAATTTTGCGGTGTTAATGTTTCGGTTTAGTTGCAGCAACTGCAAAGATTTCAAGTTGCTCAGGAGCAGGCAGGAGGTGCCCTAACCCTCACTTTACAGCAGGGAGGTAGTGGGGTGGCGCCCCAGTTGGTACTGGCTCCTCAAGGTTTTTTAACAGCCGGAGGGGGGTCAGCGCAACCGACCACAGAGCATATTTTACATACTTCGCAACAAATAGGACATACGAGTATCCAGCATGTTTTACAAAGCAGTATTAGTCATGTACGACAAGCGAGCATTCTGCAGTCGAGTCTGCAGATGCCTTCGGGCGGAAGCGAACTTCGGAACGACAAAGGAGTCGCATCTCCGGTCGCCAGCGTCGGGACGCCTTCTTCGCCATTCTCGCCGCGTTCGCTCACTCCGTCGCCGTCGCCGACTCAAAGAGTCGTCACCCCGCAGCCGCCTGTTCTGCAGCTCTTCCACCAACAGGCTACTACTCGCAACGCAGGTAAGTTAACTCATTCAATCATGAATTGTATCACAACTCAATATTTTTAGTTCAAAACAGCATTGCGACGCAGGCGGCTATAAAGGCGAAACAGCCGCCACAAATTTTACCGAAACCGACCGGCAGCGGAGGCCTCACGACGACAAGTACGGTCACAAAAGCTGCCCAAACTGTCGCTCCGCAACAAAATTCAATTCCGCAACAAGGAACCTTTTTGCTCAATCAAGTAAAAGAACCAACTCTTTTTGGTCGTTGTAATTAATTTTTTGTTTAGATGCTTCCAAATGGTGCTGTACTTGTTCAACAACAAACTAGCAGCGGTGTTCAGTTGATACTGAAATCGCCGCAAACGCAGCCGCAGCCGAAACCTGGCTTGGTTTTGGCGAACGGCAACCTTCAACCCCATGTCATCGTCCAAGGAAGGACCCAAGCCCATCAAGTAAAACTTAAACCATCATTTTTAGCGGATTTTCTATTGTCTTTTAGGTTCTGAGATTCGTCCCCGGCCAAATGCAGTTGCAAACGATTCAAACTTCAAACGGCCCTACGATAATCGCTGTTCCGACGAATCCGCAGCCTCCTCCACGAACGACGACCCCCTCTCAACCCACCCCGCTCACTTTAGCCCAGAAAAAAGTCAATAAAAAGAAGAAAAAGAAAGAAGACGAACCGACACGTCTCGATTTGGCAAATTTAATGAAAATCTCAGGTATTTCCATTTTCCATCTTTTAAAGTTATTATCTCTCAATATCTTCTTTTTTTGGGTAGCCGCTTGGCGGACAAAAGGTAAAAACCTTCTTTACCTAAATGTTAGGTATTGATGTACACAAAAGTGTAAAAAGGGCATGATTACCTGTTCATAAGCATGTTATTATACAAGTTCAACCAAGAAAAGTTGGCCGGTCGTAGAGTTTATCTACACCCCCTCATCAGGCCCAATCAAATTTCGTGTGCCCATTTTGTGCATGAATAGATCTTTTTTCCAACAAAAAGATATGCCATTCTGGTTTTTTGACTAAAAAATTGTAAATACCGATATTGAGGGTAATAACGTCCTTAACACTTTCATGGCACGATTTCATGATGTTTAAATGCCTGTAACTGCCACAATTTTATATTAATTTTATTGATATTTATATCGTTAGAAAGCTCTTTAAAATAGCTTTCTAATGATATAAATATTAATAAAATTGATCAAATATTGTGGAAGTTATGGACGTTTAAACATTCAATGGGTCTGCTATGGAATGGTGCTGTGGTTAGTTTTGCTTTGTGGTTTTCGATGTTGATTGTTTGTGTTTGTAGGTATTGATGAAGATGATGTTAATCCTGTGGGTCAAAGCCAGCCGACGATAGTGACGAAGACGACATCGACATCACCAAGGCCGACGACGCCGAAACAGCAGTTCCATACGATCCATCAAGTCCAGCAGCACGTTCAACAGCAGCATGTTCAGCCGCAGATTCACAAGCAGATCAACCCGTCGCAGCTTCTAGCGCAGCTGCAGAACCCTACGCAGGTCGGAGGGAGTCTTCGACTTTCCGTCGGAGAAGACGGTACGACGATGCTTGTCCACCAACCAGACCAACAGGTCACTCCAAGCATAGCGGCCGCCGCACAAAACCAACTCGCCCAACTTATCGCCGAACACGGAGGCCAAATTCTTCAGACGAATGCGAGTCTTGCCAATAACAGTAAAGAAACCGCATTTATGCAGTCTCTTCAAACTGCCGTCTTACATCTGGCAGGATCAGGCTCAGATGGGGTCGTTTTAAAAGGAAACCTCAATCAAACTCCCATGGTCGTCAATACAAATGCCGGCATTCGCAGACCTGTCGTAGTCACGCCTACCATACAGCAAAACGGTGTCCGCCTTGTGGCAGATCTAAACGGCCATTTACAGCAAAGTGCTGCATCTTTGACTGAACACAACCGCTTAATCGTATCCGGCCTTTCTCCTGCAGTTCTTGAACAAAACCGTGTTCAAATAGTAACCGGCGTACCTACTTCAACGGTTTCGTTAGAGCAGCAGAATCGTTTGATCGTTTCAACAGGGACACCGAACGTTCTTACACAGCAAGGACGTGTCCTCGTCTCTACGGGTTCTCTTGAGCACCAAAATCGAGTCCAAATAAGCACCAACAGTGGAGTTTTGACAGAACAAAATCGTGTCATCGTTTCCAACAACAACGTTTTGGACCAAAATCGCCTCCAAATACTTTCCAACGTTCCGAACAATGTTTCTATGGAGCAAAACCGTGTTATAGTCTCAGGAATTCAAAATTCGCTGGAGCAGCAAAACCGAGTTATAGTTTCTGGCATGCAAAGCTCACTGGAACAACAAAACCGCGTTATTTTGGGAAGTCAAAGCGGAATTTTGGAACAAAACCGAGTAATAATGTCCGGCGTGCAAAGCTCGCTGGATCAACAAAATCGTCTCGTCGTCTCCGGTGTACCTTCCGTTCTAGAACAAAACCGTCTCATTGTCTCAAATATGCCGAATTCAAATTTATCTTTATCTGAGAAACAAAACCTAGTTCAGTTTGTCAATTCAAATATATCGATGGAAGAACAAAATCGTGTTCAGATAGTCACAAGCCTTCCTCAAGAAAACCGCCTTCATTTTGTAAGCAGCCCAAGTTCGAACATTCTATCAGAGCAGAAAGTTTATGTGAGCGTAGCGAGTATGTCGACACCAACCAGCTCGTATGTTTCCGACGTCATAACTTTCCCAGGAAGCGATAAAATCCACTTTTCGCCCCTTCAAAACAACGAGAAGCTTCAAATTGTAACTTCGCTCCCCAACACAATCAACATTCCGGACCGAAAAGTTATAGTAAGCGATAAAAAAGGGAATTACCGCGAGGATAATGTTCAAGTCGTCTCCGCCTTAGTAAATGACAAAGAAAGAAATCAAAACTTCAAATTTCAACCGTATACTAAGCCTGAAATCAAAAAAGACGAAGAGAAAGTCGAAAATGAAGTCAGGGCGGAAGAAAAACCTTCAGTCATTATACCAAGAAATCAGTTCGTTCAAGACAAAAAGCTTCAGTTTAACAACAGGCCTAATTTGACAGTCGTGACGCAAAACTCGCAGAATATACAGGTGAACACGATAACGAAGGTCGAGGCGAAAGCTGTTCGACGGACGTACGACAACGCGTTTCTAGACAGCATCGCTCAAGCGCATCCTAACCTTGTCATCAAATCGCCCAACGTATGCCCTAGCAAAGTGATCAAAGCTAAAAAGCCGATGAAGAAAGCCGCCCTTGTTAAACCGATGATGGCTGAAGATCGGACCAACGAAAAAGACGACCCGCCGAATTTAGTACCGATTAACGTTACCACTGAAAATGTTCCTTCTGTTGTCTCAAGAGTGCAAACCGTACAACTATCACCCTTAAAACAACAAGTAATTATAATTCATTCTATTGTGCTCCCACCCATTTCAGTAGTACCCATCATGCTTTTCAGTAGTTCCCATCATGCATTGCTTTGTGATTGTGCACGGCATGCATTGTTTTGGTGCCATCACACTTTGCAACATTACCCATCATTTTGTATAGTGATGGTGTCTATTGCCCTTAATGACGGTTTCTATAGCGCTTAGCGATGGTCGATGGCATCTATCACACTTAGCAATGGTATCTATCGCGCTTAGCAATGGTATCTGCTTAGTGATGGACAATGGTGTCTATCGCGCTTAGCGACGGTGTCCATCGCGCTTAGTGATGGTGTCTATTGGGCTTAAAGATAGTACCGGTCTTGCTTTGCGGTGGTATCAATCGCGCTTAGCGATATTACTGGTTTTGCATCACGTTGGTACGATTGTGTTTAGCGATAGTACTGGTCTTGCTTAGTGATGGTATCAACTATCAATTGCGCTTAGCGATGGTACTAAAGGTCTGGAGTCACCTTTGTTTGTGCTTTGAGACATTACCCGCTATGGGTTTCACAGTAGTACCCATCATGCTTTGCAACATTTTCCGAAGTCATGTCATTAGTACCCATCATGCTTTGCAACGTCATCTTACTTATTTAATCTTTATTTTCCAGCAACTTAGACAAATACAAGCACAAGCGAAAGCGTTAAGCAGTAATAAAAATAGGTCGCCGTCTGAACAAGCGCAATTACAAAGACTGATTTCCGAGCAGCGTAAAATACTCCTGGGCGGCAAACTAATACCGACGGTTCCTGGTCAGCATGCTCAAGGCGTCGCATTTGTAAGTCGACTTTTCTTTGCTTTTTTGTCGTTGATTGTTGTTTTAGGTGAATCCGAGCCCGGCTCCGGTTCGTTTGTTACCAGTGACGACGGCATCGAGAGTGGCGACATCGACTCAGTCGGACCTCCCGCCCCCAACGCCGCCGCAACCTCCGCACTCCTCTCCTCCCCCACCATCTCCCCAGCCTGTCATAACGCATGCCAACAAAGCCACATCTCCCATTCCCATCCAGCAAATCGTCTCAACACAAACAATCCTTCCTCCTCCGTCCCAACCTTTATTCTCAAAAGCAAAAAGAGCATCACTGTAAGCATTTCTTCCTTTCAAACCATTTTATCTACATTTTCTTACAGAATCGAGCAGCAGTTTAACGCAGACAGACAAGGAGCATTAGCACCTGACACGAAATCGCCGTTTTTAAGCCAAAGCGATGCGGTGAAACGCCTAATCCGATACCACACATTAAATGAACCCGTCTTGAGCGAAAAAGACCTCGACAAAGCTGACGAAATCTTCGAACAGACGGCCAAACATTTATTAGACAAAAAGACCAATATGTACAATAAGTTTTCGTTTTTGATACTCAAAGAAAGCATGGTAAGCTTTTAAAATAAATAACATTTATTTGTACTAATCGTTGTTAACAGAGGATGCAGCAAACAAGCGAATTAGTTCTGCTTGAGCGGTTGTTCGTCAATGACGAGACGAATCGCTTAGAACAAAGTAAACAAGATGCCAACCAAGTCGCTACAACTACGTGCTCTACATCAACATCTACTTCTCCATCTCCACGTAACTATCTTCATACTTATTTAAGAATATCTGCCATGGAGATAGTAAACTAGAATTTTATTATTACAAACTATCGCCAAAGAGCTACATAGTCTACTAGCTCCAGGGTAATCGCCATGGAGTTTACTAGTCTATCATCTCCATGCAAATTTCCATGGCGCTACTTAGTTTACTAGCTCCATGCTAATCGTCAATGAGCTATCTAGTCTTTTAGCTCCATATAAGTTGCCATGGAGCTATATAGTTGGTCATTTCCATTAAGACCGCCGTGGAGCTACATAGTTTGTCATTCCCATGCAAATAGCCATGGAACTACTTCTTGTACTATCTCTGTGCATATCGCCATGGAGCTACAGTTTGTCATTGCCATGGAGCTACATAGTTTACCTTCTCAATGCAAATTGCCATGGAGGTACTTCTTGTACTATCTCTGTGCATATCGCCATGGAGCTACCTAGTTTACCTTCTCAATGCAAATTGCCATGGAGCTACTTCTTGTACTATCTCTGTGCATTTCTCCATTGAGCTATAGTTAGTCATTTCCATGAAAACCGCCATGGAGCTACATAGTTTATGATCTCCATACAAATCCGATCGCCATGGAGCTACTTCTTGTACTATCTCTGTGCATATCACCATGGAGCTTCATAGTTGGTCATTTCCATGAAAACCACCATGGAGCTACATAGTTTATGATCTCCATGCAAATCCGATCGCCATGGAGCTACTTCTTGTACTATCTCTGTGCATATCGCCATGGAGCTACATAGTTTATGATCTCCATGCAAATCCGATCGCCATGGAGCTACTTCTTGTACTATCTGTGTGCATATCACCATGGAGCTACATAGTTAGTCATTTCCATGAAAACCGCCATGGAGCTACTTAGTTTATGATCTCCACGCAAATCCGATCGCCATGGAGCTACCTCTTGTTAGTACTATCTCAAGCATATCGCTATTGAGCTTCATAGTTGGTCATTTCCATGAAAACCGCCATGGAGCTACATAGTTTATGATCTCCATGCAAATCCGATCGCCATGGAGCTACTTCTTGTACTATCTGTGTGCATATCACCATGGAGCTACATAGTTAGTCATTTCCATGAAAACCGCCATGGAGCTACCTAGTTTATGATCTCCACGCAAATCCGATCGCCATGGAGCTACCTCTTGTTAGTACTATCTCAAGCATATCGCTATTGAGCTTCATAGTTGGTCATTTCAATGAAAACCGCCATGGAGCTACATAGTTTATGATCTCCATTCCAATCTCTGCTTATCATCTCCATGCAAATCGCTCTTGAGCAGCCTATTTCTATGCGAATCCTCATAACTTGGTATTAAACGAACGAATTAATTTCAGACAAAAGAGAGCGAGACGAAAGCGAGAGTGTCGACTCTAAAAAGCACTGTCCGGACGACGAAGAGATCAACGCTCAAGTTCAAAGCGCGATCGACAGCATCCTCAACCTTCAAAGAAACGAATCAATGGATGAAGTCTCACTCAAAAACTCGTAGTACAACATTTTATAAACTTATTACTCCATAATTTTAAGCTCTTTGTTTTTTAAGCCACTCGAATCACGGACAATTTCAGTATTTTTAGCTTTAACTCCCATACTTTTTTGTCTCCCCCAAAGGCTTTACTTTTTAACCGGTGGTTAATATTTAAGTTTTCCGAAATTTGTATAAAAAAGTGCCTTTTTCAAAAATTTCGTTCCTTTTAATTTAAAAATAACAAAAATCCATGACAAAAATGCTGAACTTATGGTGCAATAATTTTTTTTTTCTTTAAAAATTGTATTATTTTTATGAAATCTGCTCCAGATTTTAATTATTGTTCATCTAGTCTTCAATTTTTTTTTAATCAGCAATAAACACTGTAAATATAAGAAAATTGTACTTAAAAAATCAAGGATGGAGCATGAAATCCTTGATTTTGTCCGATTTTATTTTTATTTTTAGTGCCTTTTTTTCCCCTGTTTTTATTTATTTATTTATTGTAGTCTCCCCTCCCAGCTTTTTTTTCCCCTTGAGAGTAGAAGTTCCTATAAAATAAGGGACAAAAACGTTTATTTCTCATCAAATTCTTGAATCTCGCCCAATGAAAAAAAATTAAGGTTGTGATGAATGATTCGATCTCAGTGTTTCAACTCGTATCATGGAAGAAAAAGGATTTTTTTGTTTGTTTTTTTAATTCATTGTACAAATCTATTAATAATTTATAATTATTGTATTTTGTGTATAAGGTCTTTTAGTCTTTAAAAATGAGATTAAACTGAAAAATAATTGAAAAATAAAATAAAAAGAGTAAAAAGGTTTCTGTAAAGTTTGTAAATATTGTATAGAACTTTTACAGATAAATGGATTCACAATATTCTGGCTTTTTTATTGGCTGAATTCCTTATCTTGCAAATTCCAGGATTAGTATTGGCTATAGAGTAAATGGACTCTTCCTATTGGCTTAAGAGATGCTGTCCTCCTATTGGTTTGAAAGTTGCTGGCCTCCTATTGGTTCGAGAGTTGTTGGCCCAAGATTCATGCCCTCCTATTGGCTCAAGAGTTCCTGTCCTATTCGTGAAAGCACTTCAAGAACAATCCATGAAGTTCTATCCCAACTACATTACGGCATAAAGCGCCCCAAGCGGAATTTAAAAACAAACTTCATTTTTGTCTATTGCTTTTTTCTGTTGTTCTCGAACAGATGAAATCCTGTGTTGATTTTGGTCCATCTTGTATTTTATACGAACTTTTTGGAACTGTGAAAAAATAATATTAAACCCTAAAAAGATGCTCACTTTTTAAATTTTATTATCAAATCTGTATGCCTGCTTATCCTATTTGTTTATAGATGTGATTAAATTATAATTTTCGTCTTCTAATTTAATATTCCAAGTTAGAGGTAAGTCAATACTATTTGAATGGATTAGATATTTAACTTTTATTTTGTTTTTAATTTACTTATCGATGTTATTTAGTCTTCATGACATTTGAGTTCTTACCCATCATTCATTGCAGTTCAGTACCTACTATGTTGATCATTAGTCATTACCCAGCCTAGCATGCCTATAGTACCTACTCATTGGTTAGTTCCCATCATTCATTGCAGTTCAATACCTACTATGTTGATCATTAGTCATTACCCAGCCTAGCATGCCTATAGTACCTTCTCATTGGTTAGTTCCCATCATTCATTGCAGTTCAATACCTACTATGTTGATCATTAGTCATTACCCAGCCTAGCATGCCTATAGTACCTACTCATTGGTTAGTTCCCATCATTCATTGCAGTTCAATACCTACTATGTTGATCGTTAGTCATTACCCAGCCTAGCATGCCTATAGTACCTACTCATTGGTTAGTTCCCATCATTCATTGCAGTTCAATACCTACTATGTTGATCTTTAGTCATTACCCAGCCTAGCATGCCTATAGTACTACTCATTGGTTAGTTCCCATCATTCATTGCAGTTCAATACCTACTATGTGATCGTTAGTCATTACCCAGCCTAGCATGCCTATAGTACCTACTCATTGGTTAGTTCCATCATTCATTGCAGTTCAATACCTACTATGTTGATCGTTAGTCATTACCCAGCCTAGCATGCCTATAGTACCTACTCATTGGTTAGTTCCCACCATTCATTGCAGTTCAATACCTACTATGTTGATCTTTAGTCATTACCCAGCGTAGCATGCCTATAGTACCTACTCATTGGTTAGTTCCCATCAGAGTTGGCCAAAATGTAATTACAATTACTCTCTAATTAATGTAATTGAAATCAAACAATTACATTTAAATGTAATTAGCTAATTACAATTACTTTCCACAATTACTGTAATTATAATTGCAATTACAGTAATCAAAAGTAATTATAGCGTATAATTACAATTACAGTAATTGTAATGGTTACTTATAATTCCAATTACAGTAATTGTAATTTAAGTAATTGTAATACTTGTAAATTGTACAATTCCATTTAGGTTGAGTCTTGTAATTATCCAATCCATTTAGGTTAGTAATTAAGTAATTAATCTAAGATAGTTCTTAGATTAAGTAATTAATGAATTAAATAATTATCAATTAAGTAATTAAGGACATTAGAATTTAAGATTATTATAATTAATATTGCATAAATTTGCATATTTAATTAGTAATACATTTAGTTATCTTGTAATTAGCTAATTACATGAAATTAAAGTATTGCTAAAATACTTTTGCTTCATAATTACAATTATTTAATTGCTAAATAAATTACGTAATGTAGGAGTAATTTAAGTAATTGTAATACTTGTAAATTGTACAATTGCATTTAAATGTAAATGGCTAATTACAATTACTTTTGACAATTACTGTAATTGTAATTATAATAGAAATTACAATTACAGTAATAATCAAAAGTAATTATAGCGTATAATTACAATTACAGTAATTGTAATGATTACTTATAATTCCAATTACAGTAATTGTAATATAAGTAATTGTAATTGTTAAAGGTAATTACTTTTTTCCAAATTTTTCTTCCAAAACCTCAAATTCAAGATTTTTTTGTCATAAGCTTTAAAATTAACTTTTAAGAGACAATTATTTTTCGTCAAAAATCCTCAAAATAAACGTTTTAAGAGCTAATTTTCGTTTGAAAAACCTCAAAATCAACGTTTTGGGAGACAGTTTTTCGTCAAAAACCTGAAAATCAACGTTTTAAGGCTCTCTTTCGTCAAAAACCTTAAAATTTACATTATTTGAGTACCAATCTTTCATCAAAAACCTCAAAATCAACGTTTTAAGAGACAATTATTTTTCGGCAAAAACCTCAAACATAACGTTTTAAGAGATAATTTTCGGCAAAAACCTCAAACTTAACGCTTTAAGAGATAATTTTTCGTTAAAAACCTCAAAATCAACGTTTTAAGAGACAATTTTTCGTCAACAACTTCAAAATCATCGTTTTAAGAGCCTTTTAGAGATTAAGTTTCAAACTTTTTTTTTAGAGAGGGGGGGGCTTTGATTTTTAGTGCGACAAATTCCTGGATCCGCCTTTGGTTGCTCATTAGCCATTACCCAGTGTAGCATGCTTATAGTACCTACTCATTGTTTAGTTCCCATCATGAATTGCATTTCATTGCCTATTATGTTGACCATGTGTGTTTGTTTTTATTTTACAGCTTTGACGACAATTCTGTTTAAAAATGTGGAAAGGAAGTTGTCGTGATGAGTTTTGCCAGGAGGTGATCGTCTATTTGGAGGAGTCGTCGATGGTTGTCTGCCACAGCTGCGGGCAGGCGATGGCCGTCGATTCGCTCAAGAAGAAAGCGCCGTTTAATCCGGAAGCGGACGTTTTTCGCTGCACGCTTCATATTCCGGGAGACAAACTTAATGTACCTCAAAGGGTCGCAGATCTGGTAAGTGTGCTGTTATCTTGTGCTTGATATTATTTTTTCTTCGTAGGTTAAAGTCATGGGATTTTCGCATTATCACCACAAATTAGTCTCGCCGTTGCTGACAACATTTGGGATGGACAAACATACCGGAAAAGCCCGTCCGCTCAGACAAATCAACGGAGGGTAAGTCAACTTAGGACAATTTCGCTCTTCAACTTTTTCTATTTCAGCGCCTTCCTCGACTGCAGCATCTTCGGAAACCATACGTTCAAAATAGAATCTCGACATATCGACATCGCAGGATTCGGAATCGACAAATCGGCCAACGAATATTTAGCGGAGACTCTCAAATCGATTTTGCCTTACAACAACAATATGTAAAACGTTTCATTTCTGGTGTAGTTTATTGTTCGTTTTTTAGGCATCATTTGATTCCTCTTCATGCCGATGGGGACGGCCATTGCCTCGTCCATGCCATATCAAGGGCTGTCGTCGGGCGCGAACTTTTTTGGCATCCATTGAGAATCGGTTTGAAGCAACATTTCAACGTCAATCTTGACAAATACAAAGTAACATTAGATTTTTAAAAAAACGATTAATATTTTTTTAGTCCCTTCTTGGTAATTTTATTAATAATGCTGAATGGCCGTGTATAATCAACGAATGCGATCCCGATTACAAGCCAGTAGACGGAAGTATGATCGGATTAAGGAACATCCATGTTTTCGGACTTGCTAATCTACTCCGTAGACCAATCATACTGCTCGATTCTCTTGCCGGGATGAACAACGCATCTGCCGATTATGCCGGTTTGTTAGGAAGTCGTTTTCTGATGTTAAACCGACATATTTTTAGCCGTTTTCCTTCCCGGGTTGAACCCGCCGATGGCGTGCAGCAACAAAAGCGGTCAGTTGAACCCTCCGTTGTGTCTCGCATGGTCCAGTGCGGCACGGAATCATTACATACCTTTAGTGCCTATCAAAGAATGTAAGAGTTCATTTTTTCTTCATTTTTATTTGCATAAAGGGAAAGCAGTTTTTGCTCTGATTTAATGTGCTCAGAACCTCCTTTTTGGTTTCTAACCTTCCCAGAACCTCCTTTTTGGTTTCTAACCTTCCCAGAACCGCCCTTTTGGTTTCTAACCTTCCCAGAACCTCCTTTTTGGTTTCTGACCTTCCCAGAACCTCCTTTTTGGTTTGTAACCTTCCCAGAACCTCCTTTTTGGTTTGTAACCTTCCCAGAACCTCCTTTTTGGTTTCTAACCTTCATAGAACCTCCTTTTTGGTTTCATACCTTCCCAGAACCTCCTTTTTGGTTTCTAACCTTCCCAGAACCTCCTTTTTGGTTTCTAACCTTCCCAGAACCTCCTTCTTGGTTTTTAACATTCCCAGAACCTCCTTTTTGGTTCATAACCATCCCAGAACCTTCTTTTTGGTTTCTGACCTTCCCAGAACCTCCTTTTTGGTTTCTGACCTTCCCAGAACCTCCTTTTTGGTTTCTGACCTTCCCAGAACCTCCTTTTTGGTTTCTGACCTTCCCAGAACCTCCTTTTTGGTTTCTAACCTTCCCAGAACCTTCTTTTTGGTTTCTAACCTTCCTAGAACCTCCTTTTTGGTTTCTTACATTCCCAGTACCTCCTATTTGGTTTCTAACCTTCCTAGAACCTCCTTTTTGGTTTCTAACCTTCCTTGATCCTCCTTTTTGGTTTCCGATATTCCCAGAACCTCCTTTTTGGTTTCTAACCTTCCCAGAACCTATGTTTTGGTTTATAACCTTCTCAGAACATCCTTTTTGGTTTCTAACCTTCCCAGAACCTCCTTTTTGGTTTCTAGCCTTCCCAGAACCTCCTTTTTTGGTTACTAACCTTCCCTTCCGGTTTCTAACCTCACAGAACCTCCTATTCTGTTTCTAACCTCCTAGAACTTTTTAATTTTCAATATCCCAGAATCCTTTGAGATCCTTTGTGTTTAGGAGTAGCCCTTTTGCATATAATAAGGGATCAAACGTCTTAAAAGTTACTGATGATCCCATTTTGTTTGCAGTACCTTTGCCGAAGTTCCCTCGTAATTTTCTTCCGAAAGTTTGGGGCTTCCCGCAAACCCTTCTGGACACGTACATGAAATTCGATGACCAGGACTGCACCACGATCGGTTTGTAGTTCATAAAAAAATCCTCGTCTTACTTTCATTCAAGGTGGCGAAGCTTATCTGCCGCAGAATTATATCGCCAAACTGATCCATTCGATGGACGAGCTATTCCTATCCAGAAACGGAGCACCACCATCCATCGTGGCCGATCTTTTCCATTATCAATACAGCACGAAATTATGTATGAATTAATTAAAAAGTTGCGTTTTGATTTTCTTTTTGTAGTAAGTACTCCAAAGGTCGATTTGGTCGTCGAAGCAGCAGCGAAGACATTGCAAGAAAGAAGGCTTTTCAGGTGCATCGCATGCAACGGCCTTTTCGCCGTCCCCATCACAAGCCATTGGCTTCGCCCAAACGGCCTCTTGTACAACACAGCCAAAAAATTAACCGGATATCTCCGCGAAAATTACGATTACAACTTCAGAAATGATGTATGTCCAATATTAAACTTTTTTTTAAATTTTCAAATTATAGGACATAACTTTGCTGTACGATGCTCGATATGATTTGCTCGTTGTCAACAAATACCTTTCAACGAATCCGTGCCCATTTTGTCACGAGTAAGAATATCTTATTGGATATAAACTGACTTAAAAATTTTTAGAAGGAGCAAACTCAGGCAGATTAAAAGCGACGGGAATGTCAGCTACGAGAATGGAGACAAAACCAACGTTCCCGTTTCAGAATTGAAGAAATCGAGTTGCTATTGTGGTTTTAAGCATTTTTGGGATGGAAGATTACATGAGCAGCGGCCATATAATGTAAGATAAATAAAGAAATAAAGTTGATGTCTTTGCATTTTAGCTGAGTGTCGTCTTGGACTGGAAAGGACTTGTCAAAAAGGACAACGTGAACTGGTTCACCAATGAGAGCAACCCAAATTTGAACAGCAACGCATTCGATATAGCGTCATTGCTTGCAGAAAAACACTTTCCTGGTAAACTTCCCTTGGGATCCCCCAAAATGCTCAAAAACCTTTTTTTAGGTGAACCCCATAAAGAAATGTTGATTCAGTACATCGCTAATGTCTTGATGGAGTTGACCAAAGATCTCGGCTTACCTGAAGAAGAGGAAGAAGAGAGCAAAAGAGCGGAAGACAATCAAGAAGAAACTGAAGAAAAACTAAAAGAAGAAGTAAGTCTAACCGTAAAGGTAACCTTCCCAGAACCTCCTTTTGTGATTCTAACCTTTATTACCTCTTTTTACAGGAAACCGCAAGTTTGAACTCGCCTGAAAGTCGAAAACGCCATGCAGAACTCGAACTCAGCGACGTCCCGAGTCCGAAAAGCAGCCGATGCGAAGGTTCCGGCTCTCCTCAACCTTCGACCAGCCGCCTCTCCCCCAAATATTCGAGTTTCTGTTGACCCACAAGTTCTCGAATTTAAAAAAACAACTAAAAATACACTAAATTTTCGGTGCTTTTCAACGTCGGACTTTACTTTCTAAGATTTTTTTTTCTTTTTTACTCTTTTTAGGTTTATTAGCTTGTAATTTATATAAACCTTTATATTTAGAGTACCCAGAACGTTGTTTTTCTACCTTTGTAAAATATTTCTGTAATTTATTGATGTAAATAAGCTTTTTCTTTTATTTTGTGATAGTGTTTATAAACAGGATTTTTTTTTATTAAATAAAAAAGCTCTCAAAGAAGATGAAATAAAATAAAAATGAAGTCATTAAAATTATTTTCCTAGTTTAGAAATAATTCGACTTTTCCTAACCTTTAAGAAACCATTGGTCTAAAAGTTGATAAAGTAGTTCAACATTTTGGCCACTTGGTGCGCTACAAGCCACCAGTGTAGCAACTATGAGGCTAAGTGAAGGTCCCCTTGCCTCAAGGACCCAAGTTTTTTTAAGCTATTATTCCACATATGCACTATAAGAGCCCCCCTTGCCTCACCCCCCTGGGGATAGGACCCAAGTTTGAGTCCCCATCTTCCATCCATCACATGTTTTAAGCTTTAAATTATGAAAATTCCTTTTCATGCTTGTTTTGGATTCCTTTTTAGGGTAAGACTACTACTGACATCGGTTTAATTTTTGTTTTAGTATTACCATAGAAACATCTGCTGGATTTGTTCCAATTTAGGATCTCGGGATTATTTAACTTTTCTCAGCATTGCCGGATTAGTATGAAGAAAAACTTTTACGATATTTAAAATATTTTTAAGATATCGACAATATGGGACTTGTATCGTCTGTACTGTGGAGAAGACTTTTCTGTTTTTAGAATTCAGGATTGTAAAGAATGTATATTCTTATGATTACTTCAGATTGTCCTGCTTTGAAAAAAAATTTGAAAGTGATGGCTTCCGGATTGTATTTGTTTGTATATTCGATGCTTTTCGCTGGGATTGTAACCGTACGTTACCTTTTTAGTGAGAAGGTTATAAAAAATTACAACCTCAAGCGTTTTTTCCAGAAACATCCTGTTTTACTTATGCCTTATATTTTAATGCAATGGAGCAATGTGTTCGTTTATTCTCTTATCGTTATATTGGCGTCAATATTTAAGTTTGAAGAAATCACAATCAAAATTGTCTTTTTTTACTGTAAGTAAAATTGACAAAAAATTGTAAAATTTTAGTTTTTTCAATTTACAATTTTCTTGAATGTTTCTGCTGCTTCCGATGTATGCTGAAGACGAGCGATTTTTAAATGGAAAGAAATAATAGAAACGGAAATTTTTTGTTTGTTTTATTTATGGAATAAAATGGGACATGGCTGCGCCGCAGACTGAAGATAGATGCGTGTAGCAGTCGACTTGTCTAAAAGATGAAATAAAATGTGTAAAATGCAGGTTCTACTCCACTGTGGTGGGGTGGGTGGAGAAACCACGGCACCACCTGGTGTAGAACCGGCAAACTTACAAGTGTTTTCGTTTTTCCCTCATGGCGAAGCATCCTCTCGAAGTTTGGAGCGAAAGTATCATCCTGAGAATGCTGTCCGTCAAAAACTCTCGATATCTCTTCATGCCGCAAACGGCGACTGGGAAAGAAGAAAAGTGGGAGTTGGAGGCAAATAAAGCTTTCTTACCCTGTTCGACGAATAAATCTTGAAGCTGAAGAGAAAATCCGGACTTCATTATCTGCCTGTTCTCCGCCAGAATCCTTTCGCAGATTTGATGGACTTTAACTTTGGACGACTCGCTTTCGGTTAGCTATCAAAATAATTGTTAAGGCGATATCGTCATAGATGGTGTTAGTTGTAGGAGCATACTAAGTACCTTATATGCTTACGTAAGACTTGAGGGTGTAGTAGATCGCCTGATGGATAAGCGTGTATCCTTTAGCATTCTGGTCGGTTTCGATGTTTTCGCATTTCGTTCCAAATTGGCCGTCGATTAAAGCCTCGAGAAGGCAGAAATCCGAATCGCTCCTCGAAGGCGAACCGACTTCCATGTTTTCCCCAACAGAATAATCGATGGACGCCATTTTCAAGTCTTCATTCGCCTCCGTTTTGCTTAGAGCGTTCACGAAATTCGACGCTGAAAAAACAAAAACGTTTGCCAATGAAAACAACGAAATGTCACTTATAAACAAAAATTTGAAAGCAAGGTGTTTCTTTTTTACCCTGTTCCGTAATGGACCAGTCGTATTTGTGCCTGTCCAATAATTTGTCGCAGATTTCCAATATGGCCCCCGCATTGTTTCTAATCTCGTCTTCTTCTGAGTCTTTCAAAACGCTCACTTTACCTAAAAATAAAAAAAACTTATTGAAGATGATGTCATCTTTGACGGGAGCAGACATACACACGAATATCTAAAAAAAAGTTTTAAACTTTATGAAAGTTTAAATGCCTGTAACGTCCACAATTTTTGATCGATTTTATCGATATTTATACCGTTGGAAAGCTATTTTAAAGAGCTAAAAAAATTACAAAATGTCTAAAATTGCCCAGACCACTCAAAAGCCATCAAAAATTGACTTAAAGCTCAAAAATCACTATTTAGCTTAAAACGCATTTAACTTCCACAATTTTTGACCGATTTTATCGATATTACCACCGTTGAAAAGCTATTTTGATGAGCTAAGAATGTTACTTAATGAATAAATTCACTCAGACCACTCCTTAGGCCTCAAAACTGGACTTAAAGATAAAAAAAATCAGAGTTTAGTCTATAACTTCCACAATTTTTCACGGATTTTATTGATATTACCACCGTTGGAAAGCTATTTTGATGAGCTACAAACGCTATTAAATGGATAAAATCACTCAGACCATTCTTTAGGCCTCAAAACTGGACTTAAAGCTAAAAGATCACTGTTTTGCTTAAAACGCATTTTATCCGTTTTATCGATTAAATACCGATTTTATCGATATTTATACCGCTGGAAAGCTATTTTAAAGAGCTTTCCAACGGTCGATATATCAACAAAAATAACAAAAATTGTGGACGTTAGGGGCCTTTAAAAGAGACAAGCTGGGGAACAAGATGTTTGGCATCATTGACACAAGGTTCCTTTGGACTAAAAATAAATGCCATCAAAAGCCATCAAAAATTGACTTAAAGCTCAAAAATCATTATTTAGCTTAAAACGCATTTAACTTCCACAATTTTTGACCTATTTTATCGATATTACCACCGTTGAAAAGCTATTTTGATGAGCTACAAATGTTACTTAATAGATAAATTCACTCAGACCACTCCTTAGGCCTCAAAACTGGACTTAAAGATAAAAAAAATCACAGTTTAGCTTAAAACGTCTATAACTTCCACAATTTTTGACGGATTTTATTGATATTACCATCGTTGGAAAGCTATTTTGATGAGCTACAAATGTTACTTAATAGATAAATTCACTCAGACCACTCCTTAGGCCTCAAAACTGGACTTAAAGATCAGTTTGCTAAAACAACTTCACTTTTGACGTTTAGAATACCTCTAGACTGCGTTACTCAAAAATCTGACTAACACATATCACACAATTTTTGACGGATTTTATTGATATTACCATCGTTGGAAAGCTATTTTGATGAGCTACAAATGTTACTTAATAGATAAATTCACTCAGACCACTCCTTAGGCCTCAAAACTGGACTTAAAGATAAAAAAAATCACAGTTTAGCTTAAAACGTCTATAACTTCCACAATTTTTGACGGATTTTATTGATATTACCACCGTTGGAAAGCTATTTTGATGAGCTACAAACGTTATTAAATGGATAAAATCACTCAGACCACTCTTTAGGCCTCAAAACTGGACTTAAAGCTAAAAAATCACTGTTTTGCTTAAAACGCATTTAACTTCCACAATTTTTGACCGATTTTATCGATATTTATACCGTTGGAAAGCTACTTTAAAGAGCTTTCCAACGGTCTAAATATCAACAAAAAATAACAAAAATTGTGGACGTTAGGGGCCTTTAAAAGAGACAAGCTGGGGAACAAGATGTTTGGCATCATTGACACAAGGTTCCTTTGGACTAAAAATAAATTGATTGATTTATTGTTTGCTGTCAGGATGTGTCTTTGAGAAGAAAAATGTTCCAATCTCTAGGGAAGAATTTGTCGGTGAATTTTAAGTATTGAATTCGGGTCTAAGCCGAACGGGGGGAGTTGGCATCGTGTCTCATCTTTGTTTCCCTAATTAGTATGGACAGAAGGTATGACTGCCAAACCCCGAAAACACTCGGGTCCAAAACTGTGAATGGATAAACACTTTCGCAGCTCAATTTTCCTCCTAAAAAACCGTAAAAGCATTCTTGAGTCTTTTTTGTCTCCTCGCTATAAATTCGATCGAAACTGGGGCCAAGAAAGAGATTTATGTGACGACTAAAGAGGACAACAATAGCCTTTGACTGCTACACAGTACACAGTCATGTCTTAATAAGTCTAAAGCGTTGAATGACACTTCTCAGTTACCGATTTTTCCATCTTTTGTTTCCTTCTGCAGGTGATGCTCGTTTGGGCCTTAAGGTGGGAATAAATTAAAAACGAAACGGAGCAGAAGAGCCCTAATTCTCGACGTGATTACGCGGTTGAGTCAGCCAAACGAAATTAAACAATCCGCGAGACGCTCCCGTATTTACGGTTCATTAGCTCAGATTAATTAAGAAAGAGTGTCTCACAAAGGGAAATCCTTTGGCGCGATCAATCCTTCCCCCCCGACTTTGAAAACTTAAAAATTATCAATTTATTGCTCGGACTCGTTTGGCATCGGGGGACATCATTGAGAACGTTTCTTGCCAGAAATGTAGTCGCCCCGTTGAAAAAGGTCATACGATTTATGGGCCAGAAAAATTGTTCCGTGTCTGAGAATTTTCCAACTTCCGGAAGTGTGAATCGTTGCTATTTTTGGCTCTTCGTAATTTAATTACTGCAACTGTTGCTGATGAGTGTCATGGGCTGAAAAGGTAGAAGAGCTCTGCATCATGAAAGCCTTGGGGTTCCTATGGCCTCCTTCCTAGTTAGGCAGCTGGATATGCAACAGTCATTGGCTTAGAGGGTAGAAGAGTTCAGATTCATGAAAGCTTTGGCCCCATCACAGTTAGGCAGCTGGATGTCCAATAGTAATTGGCTGGGATGGTAGAAGAGCTCTGCATAGTCATGAATGGCCTAGGCACTTCCTATGGCCTCCTTCCTAGTTAGGCAGCTGGATAGTCATTGGCTGATGTGGTAGAAGAGCTCTGCATGATGAAGTCTATGGCCTAGACAGTTCCTATTGCCCCTTTCCCAGTAGGCAGGTGGATGACTTACAGTCATTGGCTGAGAAGGCAGAAGAACCCTGGATGATGTGGCCCCTTCCTATAGGTAGCCTCCTTCCTAGTTAGGCAGCTAGGGTCATTGGCAGATATGGTAGAAGAGGTCTGCATCATGAAGGCTATGGCCGAGACACTTCCTATGGTCTCCTTTCTAGTTAGGCCGCTGGATATGGAACAGTCATTGGCTGAAAAGGTAGAAGAGCTTTGCATCATGAAGGCTATGGACTAGACACTTCCTATTTCCTCCTTCCCAGTTAGGCAGCTGGATGTCCAACATTGGCTGTGGGGGTAGAAAAGATCTGCATTATGAAGGCTATGGCGCCATCGATGGACTAGAATATTCTAGATTATGGTTATCCTTGCTTCCATAGCAACTTCTTACGAGCTCGTTGCCATGGAAACAACACACTCTCTCAGTGGTGAGTAACTTTGTTTATGTTTAAAATAATGATATGTCAGAAACAACTTTAAATCGCTGTGTACTTTATTTTTGGAACTTAATAACCTACATTTGAATGTAAAACATTGTCGACCCGGACAAAAGTTATTCCTTATGGTCTATTTCTGGAGTTAACAAAAAAATGCTATTCGGAGGGGCTAAAGGTCTCGAAAAAAACTAATTCGTTTGAAATGTTGCCATCGAAAAGACTAAACAGAAACACGTGCAGATTACCTTTCACTATGAGCAATCCGAAAACGAGATTATGGTCGACATGTTCTGGATGGTTGTTGTAGTAGGAAAGCATGGAATGTAGCGAGTCTAGGACGCTGTAGACGTTCGATTCGCCGGATTCGCAACATAAGAAGAATAGCGAGATGGGAAACAAACGGGAGAGGAGCATTTTCGAAACTGTCGCCTCCGCCCGCCCTCTTTGTCTTCGGGCCGCCCCCCGAGCCCTCCCGACCGCCACCGCCTCCCCTCTTTTCCCCGATTTCCTAGCCAGCACCGGTGTAACCCCAATCAACACCATCAATCTTCATCAAATCTGATTCAATCCTATCTTTAAAACAAACGAATTTAGCTTCGGGTGATTTTTTAGATGACCCTGGTCGGGATAAGAAATGGACATCGTATCATCCAGATGTCTTCTATTATAAAATAACTAATCATCCAGCGGAAAAGATTAACAGGGTTAAGTCGAGATTATCCCAGCCGAGAAAATTAAAATTGCCCCGAGCGAATTTTAATAAAAAACATGCGATTCTACTTTTAGTCCACTTTGGCAGTTGAAAATACCGTAGCTTCGCCCGAAAGTTCGAGGTCTCCTATTGGCTCAAGAGTTCCTGGCCTCCTATTGCCTTTAGAGTTCTTGACCTCCTATTGGCTCACGAGTTCTTGGCCTCCTCTTGGCTTGAGAGTTCTTTGCCTCCTATTGGCTTAAGAGTTTTTGGCCTCCTATTGGTCCAAGAGTTCTTAGCCTCCTTTTGGCTTAAGAGTTCTTGCCCTCCTATTGGCTCACGAGTTCTTTGCCTCCTATTGGCTTAAGAGTTTTTAGCCTCCTATTGGTCCAAGAGTTCTTGCCCTCCTATTGGCTCACGAGTTCTTGACCTCCTATTAGCTTAAGAGTTGCCACACTACCCCTTCCTGAATGATAGGCGGATAAATAAATAGTCGCAACTTATTGAGCAAATTATTTATTACAATAAAAGGCACTTGAAAATATTTCTATTTGATTACAAAACGTTCTAAAATGTTTACTAAATTTTTGAATGGAACACAATAAATACGTCGGCTAGCCTGATTCTAATTACTTTCACAGAAAGCCTTATAGTTAAAATTAGATCACAATTTTCCGTATTTCGTTTTTACCCTCCACCATCTTACACGAAAAGTATCCGACGAAATTCTATACAATGTCGAATATTTTCTGTGAAGAAACCCCAAATTTTGTCGAGAGATTCAGGTACTTTCGTTAGCGTCCGATGTCTTCGACGGGTGCCAAGTTGAGTGTGACGTATCCGTCGCCTCTTTGGCATTTCGGAATCCGGTTCGGCTTCTCGCACCTTCTCGAGACGTCCCAGTAGTTGTAGCCTGAAGGGCATTCGAGAAGACGACCTGAAAAAAGAGAAAAATCGGTTTTTAGCAACTTGGCGCAGTCGGTAGGACCTAAAATATTCCATCTTAGAACTGTCTTACCTTGCATCCTTCCTCTATGGTCGTAAGCGCATTTGTAAAACTTATGACAGTCTCCATCGTAAGGATAGGTCCCTTGAGCAGGACAAAGTGAGCTCTTTGAACTAACTTGTAGCTAAAAATACACGAATTAGGTGATTTTACGACATAGTCATTGGTCTTACGGGTGGAGATAAGCCGTCGACTAATCTCTTCAGTCTTGATTTCGGTGGAGAAATTTCTCCTTGGCATTTTTCCGCTTCATCTATAAAAGAAATGAGTTGAGTTTCTTTGGTGGAGTGTGTTTTACCTTGTGAAACGCATTTGACCATTTTCTCGTCGTAGACTGTGCCGTTCGGGCAGGACAAGACGAGAAGTTGGGCGTTGTTGTTGGACATGGTGCATTGGTAGAATTGGTTGCAGTATTTGGGATGGCGTTTGAAGCCTGTGGGGCAGACGAGGCTGAATTGGTCGTTTTCGAGCTCGTTGCAGACTCGGTTTGGTTTGGAGGATGGGGTCGATCCCGTGGTTGCTTCCATGGGTGTGGTTGCCGTCGAGCCGGGCTCTGTTGAGCTTTCTACTGAGGTAGAGCCTGGCTGAGTTTCTGTGCCGGTTTGTGAACCGGTTGTGGTTTGGCTTCCGGTTGTAGTCTGACTTCCGGTTTGTGTTGTTTGTGAACCGGTTGTGGTCTGACTTCCGGTTTGAGTTGTCTGCGAACCGGTTGTGGTCTGACTTCCGGTTTGAGTTGTCTGCGAACCGGTTGTGGTCTGACTTCCGGTTTGAGTTGTCTGAGAACCGGTGGTGGTCTGACTTCCGGGTTGCGTTGTTTCGGAGCCAGGTTGCGTCGTTTCGGATCCCGGTTGCGTCGTTTCGGATCCGGGTTGCGTAGTTTCCGACCCTGTTTGGGTGGTTTCGGAGCCTGTCTGCGTTGTCTGGGATCCTGTTTGAGTTGTCTGCTGTCCGGGTTGGGTAGTTTGCCCTGGTTGGGTTGTTTGCTGTCCTGGTTGGGTTGTTTGCTGTCCTGGTTGGGTTGTTTGCTGTCCTGGTTGGGTAGTTTGTTGGCCAGGTTGCGTTGTTTCTTGGCCAGGTTGGGTGGTTTGTTGGCCGGGTTGAGTGGTTGCAGTTCCACCCTGTGTAGCTGAAGATTCTGTTTGGGTTTCCGTATCCGTCGAACTTTCGGTTGACGTTGCAGGCTGTCCGCTTGATCCTCCCATAGGCGTCGTTTGGCTTTGCGATGATGTCTGGCCGGAGCCGCAGTTTCTGGGTGGCTGGACGCTTCCTTCATGGTTGCAGACGCTCAATGCGGGGTCGAAGATTGTTCCTTCTGCGCAGCTGAATTCGTACAAGGAGAACCTTTGGCCTTTGTCTCCGTCCCAATCGACGCATCTGTAGAACTTTTTGCAGTCGCTGTCGTCTGGGAAAAATCCAGCGGTTTTGCATGTGAACTTTCCGGTGGGTTTGTTATCGCATGGTTTTCCTGATTGCTGTCCTTGCTGGCCTGGCTGTTGGCCCTGCTGACCAGGCTGTTGTCCTTGCTGGCCTGGCTGTTGTCCTTGCTGGCCTGGCTGTTGTCCTTGCTGGCCTGGCTGTTGGCCCTGTTGGCCTGGCTGTTGTCCTTGCTGGCCTGGCTGTTGTCCTTGCTGGCCTGGCTGTTGACCCTGCTGGCCTGGCTGTTGTCCTTGCTGGCCTGGCTGTTGGCCCTGCTGGCCTGGCTGTTGCCCCTGCTGCCCTGGTTGTTGTCCCTGCTGCCCTGGTTGTTGTCCAGGCTGTTGTCCCTGCTGTCCTGGTTGTTGGCCTTGTTGTCCACATCCTGGCACCGCCCATGGATGATTGCACGTAGTATATTGTTGATCCCAAACAGTACCAGGTCCACAACTGAATTCATATTTGGTAAATCCTCCAGATCCTGTCCCGACGCATCTTATAAATTTAGTGCAGTCTCCTTGCTTGGGGAAGAACCCTTCGCTGCTGCATTCCTGTTGGCCTTGTTGTCCAGGCTGCTGGCCTTGTTGTCCAGGCTGTTGGCCTTGTTGTCCAGGCTGTTGGCCTTGTTGTCCAGGCTGTTGGCCTTGTTGTCCAGGCTGTTGGCCTTGCTGTCCAGACTGTTGACCCTGCTGACCAGGTTGTTGCCCTTGCTGACCTGGTTGCTGATTAGGAGGTAAATAAGTTGAGCCTGGACCCTGCTGTCCTGGCTGTTGTCCAGATTGTTGACCTTGTTGTCCTGGCTGCTGACCTTGCTGACCTGGCTGTTGGCCTTGTTGTCCAGGCTGTTGGCCTTGTTGTCCAGGCTGTTGGCCTTGTTGTCCAGGCTGTTGGCCTTGTTGTCCAGGCTGTTGGCCTTGCTGACCTGGCTGTTGGCCTTGTTGTCCAGGTTGTTGTCCTTGTTGTCCAGGCTGTTGGCCTTGTTGTCCTGGCTGCTGACCTTGTTGTCCTGGCTGTTGGCCTTGCTGTCCTGGCTGCTGACCTTGCTGACCTGGCTGCTGACCTTGTTGTCCTGGCTGTTGGCCTTGTTGTCCAGGCTGTTGGCCTTGTTGTCCTGGTTGTTGGCCTTGTTGTCCAGGCTGTTGGCCTTGTTGTCCCGGTTGTTGGCCTTGTTGTCCCGGTTGTTGGCCTTGTTGTCCAGAAGATGATGTTTGCGATGTCTGTGACCCACTAGTAGTCTGCTGGTTGCTTCCCGATGACGTCGTTTGCTGCGAACCGGAGGTCGTCGTCTGCTGTCCGCTTCCCAAAGATGGCGTAGTTTGGCTGGATCCTGATGAAGTCGTCTGTTGCGAACTTCCAGAAGTGCTTTGCTGGTTTGAGCCTGAAGAAGACGTTTGTTGATTGCTTCCAGAGGAACTAGTCGTTTGGGAGCCTCCAGAAGATGTAGTTTGCTGCGATCCTCCTGAAGATGTTGTTTGCTGAGACCCTCCTGAAGATGTTGTTTGCTGCGACCCTCCTGAAGATGTTGTTTGCTGCGATCCTCCTGAAGATGTTGTTTGCTGAGACCCTCCTGAAGATGTTGTTTGCTGCGACCCTCCTGAAGATGTTGTTTGCTGCGATCCTCCTGAAGATGTTGTTTGCTGCGATCCTCCTGAAGATGTGGTTTGCTGCGATCCTCCTGATGATGTTGTTTGTTGGCTTGAACCAGATGATGTTGACTGCTGCGAACCTCCTGATGAGCTAGTTTGTTGGTTACTTCCCGAGCTGCCTGTAGATTGCTGGGAGCCTGAACTTGTCCCTTGTGACGCCGTCGTAGACGATCCACCTGATGCAGAGCTTTGCTGGTTGTTCGACGACGAAGAACCACTTTGCGATCCTCCAGCAGTCGTGGCAGTTTGTCCAGTGGTCACAGTGTTCGTCCAAGACGATGAAGAGCTGGAAGATTGGTTGCTTGAAGAGCTGCTGCTATTGGTCCAAGATTGAGTGACTGACGTAGCTCCTAAAGGAACTGTGGTGTCCGATTGTATTGGTATGCTTGATGGCGTCGTAGTCAAACCACAGTCTTCTCTGTGCACTAAGTATTCATGGTTGCATGTTTCCAAATTGGTATCCCATGCAGTACCTTCTCCGCATTTGAATTGGAACTTGTTGTATGTTCCGTCTCCTTTGTTCACGCATCTTATAAACTTCTTGCAGTCACCCGGTACTGGATGGAAGCCTTCGGAAGGACATTTGACGTCGGAGTTGTCATCTTCATTTTCTTGTGATTGCGAACCGTCTCCTTCTTCGTCAGTTTCTTGACTGGGAGGTTGAACTTCATTGCTAGGATATTGCGGCTTCTGACCAGGCTGACCTTGTCCTTGCTGACCTTGACCTTGTCCTTGCTGACCTTGACCTTGACCTTGCTGGCCTTGACCTTGACCTTGCTGGCCTTGACCTTGTCCTTGCTGGCCTTGACCTTGTCCTTGCTGGCCTTGACCTTGTCCTTGCTGGCCTTGACCTTGTCCTTGCTGGCCTTGACCTTGTCCTTGTTGACCTTGACCCTGTCCTTGTTGGCCATTAGATCCTTGCTGACTGGAACAGTCTTGTCTAGATGTTGCCCAAGCATGGTTACAAGACTCGCTATTAGGATCCCAAATGGTTCCTGAACCGCAGCTGAATTCAAATTTCGTGAATCCTCCTTGTCCGTCTTGAACGCAGCGATAAAATCGTTTGCAGTCCCCTTGGATACCAAAGAATCCATCACTGTTGCAATTTCCAGTTCCAAGAGGGTTTGGGTTTGGAGCTTGGCCTTGTTGGTTTTGGCCACCTTGGCCTTGTTGGTTTTGGCCTCCTTGGCCTTGCTGGTTTTGGCCTCCTTGGCCTTGCTGGTTTTGCCCAGATGTCTGAGGGTTTTGAGGCTGCTGTCCGGTCTGTTGTTGATCGGGACGAGGATATTGAGGACGTGATGGTTGCTGTCCTTGCCCTTGAGGATATTGGGGTTGTTGGCCCGGTTGCTCAGGTCGTGGATACTGCGGGCGGGATGGTTGCTGTCCTTGTCCTTGAGGGTATTGAGGTTGCTGGCCTTGCCCCTGAGGGTATTGCGGTTGCTGGCCTTGCCCCTGAGGGTATTGCGGTTGCTGGCCTTGTCCCTGAGGGTACTGCGGCTGTTGGCCTTGAGGGGATTGTGGTTGCTCTGGTCGGGGGTATTGGGGGCGTGATGGTTGCTGCCCTTGGCCGATTCCATTTGGCCCGTTAGGTCCGTTTGGTCCGTTGGGTCCGTTGGGTCCGTTGGGTCCGTTGGGTCCGTTTGGTCCGTTGGGTCCGTTGGGTCCGTTTGGTCCGTTGGGTCCGTTTGGTCCGTTGGGTCCGTTTGGTCCGTTGGGTCCATTCGGTCCATTTGGTCCATTAGGTCCGTTAGGTCCTGAGCCTCCTCCATTCGGACCGTAAGGTCCGTTAGGTCCAGATCCGCCTCCATTTGGTCCGTTTGGTCCGTTGGGTCCGTTGGGTCCATTTGGCCCGTTGGGTCCGTTGGGTCCATTTGGCCCGTTGGGTCCGTTGGGTCCATTTGGTCCGTTGGGTCCGTTGCCTCCTCCATTCGGTCCATTAGGTCCATCAGGGCCACTGGGCCACGGCCCATTTGGCCCGTCTGGGCCGTTGGGCCAGGGTCCATTTGGCCCATCGGGTCCATTCGGCCAGGGTCCATTTGGCCCATCGGGTCCATTCGGCCAGGGTCCATTTGGTCCGTCGGGTCCATTCGGCCAGGGTCCATTTGGTCCGTCGGGTCCATTCGGCCAGGGTCCATTCGGTCCGTCGGGTCCATTCGATCCGTCCCCTCCACCACCATTTTGACTTCCAAGCTCAGTACGACAGTCTTCACGTTTTACAGCCCAAGCGTAATTACACGATTGACTAGCATCGTCCCAAACGGTTCCTCCAGCACAATTAAACTCGTATTTCTTCAACTGGCCACTTCCGTCGTTGACGCATCTATAGAATGCACGGCAGTTCCCTCGGACGCCGAAGAAACCTTCACCAGAACATCCACCCGAAGACCCTTGACTAGATTGTTGTCCTGATTGCTGTGGCAACTGCTGCGACGGTTGCTGTTGCTGCTGCTGCTGTTGTTGTTGCTGCTGCTGCTGCTGTTGCTGCTGTTGCTGCGATTGTTGCTGTTGAGGCCTTTGCTGTGGGGGCCATTCCTGTGACGGTTGCTGACTCGACTGCAATCCTGACGAATCTAAAATAAAAAAACTTTCTTTTGGAGAAAGTTAACTGTCAGTCACAATTCGGAATCTAAAACGAATCCTTACCTCTGCATTCCTTCCTCGTCGATTCCGCCGGATGTACGCAAGTAGCGGCCATTTCGTCGAAAACCGTCCCCGGCGCGCAGTCGAAATGTATGGCGGAGAGAGATCCCAAATTGACGCATCTGTAGAATCCTCGGCAGTTCTGCGGGTCGGCGAAGAAACCCTCTTGACTACATTTGAAGCCTCCGCTGCTCACAGAGTTGGACATCTCCTGCTGCTCCCCTCGAAAAAGCCTTCGCCCATAATCGTAAATGTCTTGATACTGAGATTTCGTTTGAGTCGAGACTAGCACCACGATGAGTAGAATCCATGGCGGACCCATCTTTTTCTTTTATCCGAGACCCTGCAAACACATTTCATGATCAGTATTTGGTACAAAGATGAAGATCGGTAGTTTTCTTTCAAAATCTCTATGTTCCCCTATGCCATGGCCCCCTGTGGACGGACCAATTGACTTGAAATTTTGTGCACATCATCTGAAGCTCTGAAAATTTCAAGTCGATCGGTCCCACTTTGCCAATATCCACACACCACTCGTTTTGCTGCTTGATCTCCTTGAAACATCATTCTCCATAAAAATTGGAAAAAAAAACATCCGGGGATCGTCATAATTGCCCGGATATAAAAGAAAT
Source organism: Orius laevigatus (assembly GCA_018703685.1). Taxonomy (NCBI): domain Eukaryota; kingdom Metazoa; phylum Arthropoda; class Insecta; order Hemiptera; family Anthocoridae; genus Orius; species Orius laevigatus. Next base: position 19,755 of record JAGWEN010000635.1, on the reverse strand, counting down.
AAACCACCATCACATTTATTTATAATCGAGACTTCATCCTTTATTCGTTTTTTTACCTTTAAATGATTTAACTCGTGAATGAACCATTAGAAAATAATTAAAAACAACGTCAACCTTTCGGAATGCGTGATTCTATGAAAGAAATCGGTTGAAGATTCAACGTCCGCATAGCACGAAAAAATGTGAAAATTTTCTGTTTTACAGCTTGAAGGTCGACGGTGAAATTACCGTGTAGGGCCCATACTTATCGAATAGGCAAGCTCGTAATTTCGTCTTTTACGACCTGTTGATGTTCAAAGAACCTTAGGGTGCATACGAATCTGGATCTTTGTTTGAGAATCCTTGAGTCTTTAATTATCGTGCGTTGATGCTCAAAAAGCCCAGGGCCTTAGAGGTCACGATGGGATGTTATTTTTAAATATTTTAATGACCACGACATTTCTAGAGGTCTTCCTTGATTTAAGTGTTTAGTTGCCATCGATTGGTAATGGACACTGTTGCCAACCTTAAAACTTAAATATTTCGATGAATAATATAGATAGAGCATGTCTGAGACACAGGTCTTATTGGAAATTGAATTTCCTACAACTTTTATTTTATTACTTTTCCCTCTCCGAGCTACCGTTTTCCAAGAAAACGCGAAAAACTGGTCACCCCAACTAGGAATCGACTTTTGCACGTAATGGACATTGTTGCCAACCTTAAAACTTAAATATTTCCTTAAATAATAAAACTAGAGCATATCTGAGATACGGGTCTTATAGGAAATTGAATTTTCTACAGCTTTTATTTTATTACTTTTCCATCTCCGAGCTACTGTTTTCGAAGAAAACGCGAAAAACTGGTCACCCCAACTAGGAATCGACTTCTGCACGTAATGGACACTGTTGCCAACCTTAAAACTTAAATATTTCGATGAATAACAAGGATAGAACATGTCTGAGACACAGGTCTTATTGGAAATTGAATTTCCTACAACTTTTATTTTATTACTTTTCCCTCTCCGAGCTACCGTTTTCGAAGAAAACGCGAAAATCTGGTCACCCCAACTAGGGTCTTCCCCGTCAAAAGGATCAAAATATGCCTGTAAAGGATCACAACATCCTCGAGGAATAATTAAGATTCGTGTCGATTCCGTCCGAAATAAAACGAGAAATAATTACAGGTCTTCATTCCTCGTGGGGCCGTTCAACTTGTCGTGTAGGGAAGCCATCAACCTTCCCTGTCAACTAAAAGGGTTTCAGGAGACGACATATAAAAAGAAAGTGAATCGGAAAAAGAGTCTTCTGAGGTGCACTACGTGACCACTTGACTCGAAACTTCTTCAACCGGAATCCTTCACGATTCTTCGATGGAATCCTTCGATCCTTTAGGATAATCCTTGACTCCTCATTACCGGTCAAATGTTTACATTTTTTTTTCCAGCCTATAAATCATGGCCAATTAGGAACTACAATGGACCAGATCTCCCATTGTTTGCCTATTTTTACCCTTAAAAAAAAGGTCCATTTAATGGAATTCCAATTAAAATTCTAATTAGCCAAATGTAGTGGATACAACAATAGAGAAGTAAATCAGCTTTAGATAACCATTTTCTTGTTGATACAACATCCTGTACTTTTGCTCTGAGCAGAGCATCCTCTAGGTTTATGATTTAACGAAATATTTAAGTTTTAAGGTTGGCAATAGTGTACATTACGTGCAAAAGTCGATCACTAGTTGGGGTGACCAGTTTTTCGCGTTTTCTTGGAAAACGGTAGCTCGGAGAGGGAAAAGTAATAAAATAAAAGTTGTAGAAAATTCAATTTCTTATAAGACCCGTGTCTCAGACATGCTCTAGTTTTATTATATAAGGAAATATTTAAGTTTTAAGGTTGGCAACAGTGTCCATTACGTGCAAAAGTCGATTCCTAGTTGGGATGACCAGTTTTTCGCGTTTTCTTCGAAAGCGGTAGCTCGGAGAGGGAAAAGTAATAAAATAAAAGTTGTAGAAAATTCAATTTCCTATAAGACCCGTGCCTCAGACATGCTCTAGTGTTATTATTTAACGAAATATTTCAGTTTTAAGGTTGGCAACAGTGTCCATTACGTGCAAAATCCCTAGTTGAGGTGACCAGTTTTTCGGGTTTTCTACGAAAACGGTAGCTCGGAGAGGGAAAAATAATAAAATAAAAGTTGTAGAAAATTCAATTTCCAATAAGACCTCATCATATTCATTGGATTTAAGTTTTAAGGTTGGCAACCATTACGTGCAAAAGTCGATCGGTCCTGAAAAACGGGTTTTCCCGATACCGCTGACTGTCCGGTTTTGCCGAGGAATGTAGCCGGGCCATAATTTAAGGATTACCAACGAGGAAGTTCATATAAATAAATAAAAAATCGCAAGGATCGACCGTGACCGACTCATCGGGGAATCGCGTGACGTAACGCGTCCATTCATCACCCTCGCGGACAAAAACGGAAAAACGTTACCGATTAGTTCACTTCATTTTTATGGCTTTGTCTTTCCAGAAAGGAACAAAGAAGACAAAAGGGCAATTACAGGGGGGCGACATTAGCCGGACAAGGATCCTTTACGTTTTTTTTTTCTTCTAAAAACAAAAAGTGACGCTATTGGCCTTAATCCTTCGGACAATTGTACACTTTCGGCCTTCGCATAATACATTCGAGAATATTTTTCAAAAAAGTGAATCCCATTATAGAACTCCACGAGCACAAAGTTGCTCCAAATTGAGAAATTAAAATTCTTCGAACTCCACTGGGATTTTCCATCATATTGGGTTTTCTATAATAATCATATGATCGAAAAAACGATGACTTCGTTCTCGATGAAGTGTACGAACCGTAATTGTGCTTTCGCGTCGTTTGGAAGGCCCTGGAGCGAAGTTTCGCGAATTTTGAGGTGCCCATGGTGTGTCTCCCCTTGCGTCTTCGTCGATTCGAGGCCCGAATCGGATTTTTACTGGGAAAGAAGAACAAAAGAGACCAAGATCTCGGACATCCAGTATAACAGAAGCTAACATGGAAATTTCAAATAAAGTGTATTCAACTTTGACCTCTTGTAGTTCGGTAAAGGGTGTAGGATGAGAGGGAACAGGTCGAGGAGGGTAGGGGGAGGGGATTGGAGTGTTGTGGGAGATGGGGGTAGGGTCAAGGAGGGTAGGGGAGGTGATTGGAGTGTTGTGGGAGGTGGGGGTAGGGTCGAGGAGGGTAGGGGAGGTGATTGGAGTTATGTGGGAGGTGGGGGTAGGGTAGAGGAGGGTAGGGGGAGGTGATTGGAGTGTTGTGGGAGGTGGGTGTAGGGTCGAGGAGAGGAGGGGGAGGGGAGGTGATTGGAGTGTTGTGCGAGGTGGGGGTAGGGTCGAGGAGGGTAGGGGAGGTGATTGGAGTGTTGCTGGAGGTGGGGGTAGGGTCGAGGAGGGTAGGGGGAGGTGATTGGAGTGTTGTGGGAGGTGGGGGTAGGGTCGAGGAGGGTAGGGGGAGGTGATTGGAGTGTTGTGGGAGGTGGGGGTAGGGTAGAGGAGGGTAGGGGAGGTGATTAGAGTGTTGTGGGAGGTGGGGGTAGGGCAGAGGAGGGTAGGGGGAGGTGATTGGAGTGTTGTGGGAGGTGGGTCGAGGAGAGGAGAAGGAAGTGATTGGAGTGTTGTGCGATGTGGGGGTAGGGTCGAGGAGGGTAGGGGGATGTGATTGGAGTGTTGTGCGAGGTGGGGGTAGGGACGAGGAAGGTAGGAGAGGTGATGGGAGAGTGATAGGAAGGAGGTGATGGGAGAGTGATAGGAAGGAGGTGGTGGAATTTCGGAAAAGTGCCATTCATAATTTTGCGAGTAAGAAACAATAAAGAAGTGTGACCTCTAAAAGGAACGGCTAAACACGGCATGTCACTCGTACATTTCAGTATTGCATAACTGGAACGCCCCAGAAAACGGCCATTGTCAAGGTTTTTCATTACGAGCCCGTTTCTTTTTTATATTTATTCTTTTAATCACGGAAGGACCGGTCCTCATGCGCGGGTGATAATTAAGATCCGAACGTTTTTCGGATGTTGTGTAATTTAAAACGGGAAGAAATCCTGTTATGTTGCATATAATCGATAAGAAACTGGCGCCATGGATTCCCCATACGAATATTTTCTTCAAAATTATGCGTCTGAAATGGAAAAGGTCCAGAAGGAGGCTTTTTTCTTATTGCTCTGGCACTCAATTTCTGGGTGGAAGTGCAAAAATTCTCCCAATGATAGGTAAAATGGATTTAAAAGCTAAATAAGGTATTTGTTCGAGAAAAAGTATCCGTAACTGTAAATATTTGGCTTTAAAAGACAATAAAACAAAGCTGAAATAGTCTAATCCCACCACAAAGAGTTGCAAACCTAGACAAACCAAAGAATTTGGACATAATGTGGCCTCAAACAAGGTGAAAGGGTTTAAAGTCGTACCTCATCTTTAAAAAAAGGTCCAAACTGCACAAAATGGTCCAAACCTACAACAAAAAAAGGTCCAAATCTACCAAAAAAGGGTCCAAACCTACCAAAAAAGGTCTAAACCTACCCAAAAAAGGTCCAAACCTACCAAAAAAAGGGTCCAAACCTACCAAAAAAGGTCTAAACCTACCCAGGTCCAAACCTACCAAAAAAAAGTTTAAACCTACAAAAAAAGGTCCAAACCTACAAAATAGAAGAAGAAGAAGGTCCAAACCTACCAAAAATGGTCAGAAAGTACGAAAAAGGGTCCAAACCTATCAGAAAACGGTCAAAACCTACCACAAAAAGGTCCAAACCTAGCCAAAAAAGGTCCAAACCTACAAAAAAAATGAAAGTCTAAACCTACCCCAAAAAAAGGTCCAAACCTACCAAAAATGGTCAGAAAGTACGAAAAAGGGTCCAAACCTATCAGAAAACGGTCAAAACCTACCACAAAAAGGTCCAAATCTACCAAAAAAAAGGGTCCGAACCTACAAAAGTTCAAACCTACCAAAATAGGTCCAAACCTCCACAAAAACATCAAAACCTACAAAAAAGGGTCCAAACCTACCACAAAAAGGTCAAAACCTACAAAAAAAAAAGTTCAAACCTACCAAAATAGGTCCAAACCTCCACAAAAACATCAAAACCTACAAAAAAAGGGTCTAAACCTACCACAAAAAGGTCAAAACCTACAAAACAAAAGAGTTCGAACCTTTCACAAAAACGTCCAAACCTAGTGTGGTCGAGTAGAGCATGGGAGGTGGTATGAAGGTGGTGGAGGGTAGGAAAAGTGATGATTTCTCAAATAAAATCCAAAATCGATTATTCTAGAATTCCTTATTTTGGGACAGTTTTCGTAATATAAAATATCTTTATTATATCTACACAGGGGGAGGCAGAGAAAAGGACTAGGCCACAGCCATGCCATGTCAACCATAATGATCCCAATCTCTTTGGCACTAATAAACCGAAAACTTCGTAGACTCATCTCGATAAAAAAAGGGGGGGGGGAATTATTCCGGGAAAACAGTTTATTGGTTTTAAATTTGGTGTTAATTAGATAAGAAAACGTATAATAAATTAGTTTTTGACCTTTTCATGCTAATATTCTTTCGCTCTCATCTTAATTTGAGCGATTAGCATAATCTTTTGTTTTTGGCATTTTTTATAGGACTTTGACCTGCATTTCATCTTGCATTTTCCGACGACTTCGATCATTTTTTTTTAAGGATTAAATTTTAAATTATTGCGTAAAAATTGTACCATAAAAAACGCGATTTTTAAAAAATTTGGCCTTCAAGAATTTTCGAATGAAAAAAAAATCTGCATTTTAACGTTAGATGTAAAAAATAAAAAAAATAAAAAAAATTACGGATTTCTGTATTTAGGTGGTCGTCTCGGAGGTTCCCAGGCTAGGAGCCTATATATTCGTGATCAGGACGCTCTGGGATCACGTAAATATAAGGGGGATCCTTTTTAAAGGTTTTTTAAATTTGTAGATTTGTAAAAATTTTCTTTTGAGGTGTCAGTTCCACGCATGGAAAAGAAAAAAAAAAAAGCGTTAACACTTACGATTTTGAAAAATGTTAAATTTTTGTTTAAGAAAAATCACTTTAAAAAAAAATCCCTCCCAAAAAAAAATTTTTTTTTATTATATATTTTTTTTTATTATTTCTTATTAGGCATTTGAGGCACATCGGATCACAGCACTGTCACAATTTTTTTGATTTTTTGTTGTCTTTCTTTATTTACTTACAGGATCGGTCGTCGCTACTCCGTTCCAAGTCGCGAAGTGTTAGCGAACTCTTGCTCAACCTCCGTTTATAAAGAAGGCTTGCGGTTGCCATGGTAGCGGAGGCCCCCTCCAGCACAAATCAACCAAAAGTCTGAAAACAAAGTATACGAAAATGTTTATTAATTCGAAATCGCATAGAATTTTCTGAACCAAAATTTTTTTTAAATAATTTTGAGCAGAAAATCCTATTGGGTTTGGGGTTGAGATTGGGGTGGGGGATGGTTGGGGGAGGATGTGGAGGTAGGGGAGGGTTGTGGGAGAATGTGGAGGTAGAGGAGGGTTGTGGGAGAATGTGGAGGTAGAGGAGGGTTGTGGGAGAATGTGGAGGTAGAGGAGGGTTGTGGGAGAATGTGGAGGTAGGGGAGGGTTGTGGAAGAATGTGGAGTTAGGGAAGGGTTATGGGAGGATGTGGTGGTAGGGGATGGTTGAAGGAAGTGATGCAAGTGGTGCTCCTCAATTTGATGTTTGTGGAGAGGTCTGTAGAGCTCTAAATTTACAAATTCCGAAAATAGATGAAATTTTCTTTGCGGTAACCTCAATTTAGAGCATTTCATCAACTTCCAGTTCTCGCCTGTGTTGACATGAGTAGTGAACTTGGGATAAAACAATAAAAAAAAGATAATGAAAAAATAAAAATCATGTTGTGGTGTAGATTGCGCGGGGAGGATAAGATTACGACGTACAACATGCAAGAACCTGACCCTTAACATGAATTCCATTTGTGTCAACGACAATTCACTAAGCAAACACCCGATTTGAAGTGTATACTTAACTATAAGTGCAATTATTATAGTACTTGTTTATGCGATATTTCTCTCGTATGTAAAGCCATCGTTATCCATATTTTATGCTGTTCCCTACCTCGGAAATGATACGACTTTTTTGATCCCCATACCTATCAATCTAGGACCACTTTAGATGAAGAGACCACCCCTATACAATCATTCAGTCTTATCAACAGTCAACACTACAATCAATATTATCAGTCATAGTCTATAGGTGGCTACATATTCGATACCAATGAGTACATCAACACGTTATCAGCACAATCCTTATCAAGTGACTCGAAGACTTAGCGGTTACCAACTCATCCACTCTGGCAATCGGTCGAGTGGTTCTTAAGAAAACGAGTTGATTTGGGGATTCGGTCCATAAATTATAACTATTCGGAAGTACATAACACACCCCGAGACGTTTGAAGAACTTAATGTGATGAATCATTCTTTCAATTCTCAACCTGACTACTCTGACAATCAATGAATGGGATAAAAAGACTTTTAAATGAGATTCATCCTTTAAATAGAATCTTGTTATTTTTCGATATAACGAACCCCTTAAAAATTTATAGTTTCTTATTCGAAAATGCAATATATTTTTAATTAAATCTGAAAGTTAGGGAGCGTTCCGCCATCAGGGGAGTCAGGGGACAGGGGACAAGGGTGACAGGAGGCATGGGAGATAGGAGACAGGGGAGACAGGGGAGATAGGAGACAGGGGGACATGGGGAGACAGGGAGACAGGGGTGATAGAAGACAGGGGAGACAGGGGCGATAGGAGGCGGGGGGGACAGGGGAGACAGGGGAGACAGGGGCGATAGGAGGCAGGGGAGACAAGGAGAGAGGGGTGATAGGAGTCAGGGAGAAAGGGGGACATTGGGAGACAGGGGTGATAGGAGACAGGGAGACAGGGGGCATGGGGAGACAGGGGAGATAAGAGGCAGGGGAGACAGGGGGACATGGAGAGACAGGGAGACAGGGGTGATAGGAGACAGGGAGACATGGGTAATAGGAGACAGGGGAGACAGGGTGACTGGGCGATAGGAGACAGGGGAGACAGGGGCGATAGGAGGCAGGGGAGACAGGGAGACAGGGAGACAGGGAGACAGGGGATAGGAGAAAGGGGGACATGGGAGACAGGGGACATTGGGAGACAGGGAGACATGGGGTGATAGGAGACAGGGAGACAGGGGGCATGGGGAGACAGGGAGACAGGGGAGATAAGAGGCAGGGGAGACAGGGTGACTGGGCGATAGGAGACAGGGGAGACAGGGGCAATAGGAGGCAGGGGAGACAGGGGCAATAGGAGGCAGGGGAGACAGGGAGACAGGGGTGATAGGAGACAGGGAGAAAGGGGGACATTGGGAGACAGGGAGACAGGGGTGATAGGAGACAGGGAGACAGGGGGCATGGGGAGACAGGGAGACAGGGGAGATAAGAGGCAGGGGAGACAGGGGTGACAGGGGGACATGGAGAGACAGGGAGACAGGGGTGATAGGAGACAGGGAGACATGGGTAATAGGAGACAGGGGAGACAGGGTGACTGGGAGATAGGAGACAGGGGAGACAGGGGCGATAGGAGGCAGGGGAGACAGGGGCGATAGGAGGCAGGGGAGACAGGGAGACAGGGGGAGACAGGGGTAATAGGAGACGGGGGAGACAGGGGGACATGGAGAGACAGGGAGACAGGGGTGATATGAGACCGGGAGACAGGGTGACATGGAGAGACAGGAAGACAGGGGTAATAGGAGACAGGGGAGAACCAATCGCTGGGGAGATCAGTCCACAGGAAGCTGAAATATTTCACTTATAGGTTGTGGTTGGCAGAACTGATCTTAGAGAGTCCTATGTTTATATTCATAAGTCATAACTGATAAGAGTGAAAAATAAAATAATTTATTCAAAATTGAATATTTCCTATTAATCTGATCATAAGTGGGTTTTTATAATGTTGTTTTGTCTCAAAATAAACGATCACATATAGGGTAACTTTTTGGGAAACAAAGAATTTAGGTAGAAAGGAAAAAAAAATTTGCGAAGATTATAGCGGGTTTGGGAGGTCAAGCTTGGAAATTTAGGAGTCAAACGATTCCTGATAGTAGGGCAACCTTGAATAGGTTGACCCGTTTCTTTGTTTTGTGTCAGGAGTGCTTTTTGGACGATGTCCAAAAGACGAAGGTGGAGAGTCCGCGGAACCTGTGAGAAAAAAAAGAAATTCCTGCCACGTTTGGCCGCCCAACGCCTTCCCCGTTAGAAGTCATAGATCGCAGCATCCTCCGCAGTAACATAAAAAGAAACAGATGACGACTCATTTGCAATCCGGTCTAAATAAAATATCTTGACCTACGTTCAGACCGCAAATGAAATTTTTCTTTTCCCCCTTGCGCCGTGCGTAAACCCGCACTACAAGGCCGCCCTGACGGTGGTTAATTAAATCCGACATTCCATTGCTTTCTATAAATTTGTGCAATTTTTGGGCAATTTTGGCCTTCGTTACATTTTTTACACGCATATTTACTATACTATTTGCAATTTTTAGACCAAATAACCAAGAAGATTTTTTTTCCATTCCTTTTTGCGTTTTTCTTACAACTGGGCGAGTGCGTTGCGACATCTGTTACTTCTAAACCTGCCTCCCCTGTCTACTATCTCCACAATCTCATATTGTCTTCCCAGCCCCCCCGTCTCCTGTATCTCCTGTATCCCCTGTATCTCCTGTATCCCCTGTATCTCCTGTATCCCCTGTATCTCCTGTATCCCCTGTATCTCCTGTATCCCCTGTATCTCCTGTATCTCCTGTATCTCCTGTATCTCCTGTATCTCCTGTATCTCCTGTATCTCCTGTATCTCCTGTATCTCCTGTATCTCCTGTATCTCCTGTATCTCCTGTATCTCCTGTATCTCCTGTATCTCCTGTATCTCCTGTATCTCCTGTATCCCCTGTATCTCCTGTATCTCCTGTATCTCCTGTATCTCCTGTATCTCCTGTGTCTCCTGTGTCTCCTGTGTCTCCTGTGTCTCCTGTGTCTCCTGTGTCTCCTGTATCTCCTGTATCTCCTGTATCTCCTGTATCTCCTGTATCTCCTGTATCTCCTGTATCTCCTGTATCTCCTGTATCTCCTGTATCTCCTGTATCTCCTGTATCTCCTGTATCTCCTGTATCTCCTGTATCCCCTGTATCTCCTGTATTCCCTGTATTCCCTGTATCTCCTGTATCTCCTGTATTTCCTGTATCTCCTGTATCTCCTGTATCTCCTGTATCCCCTGTATCTCCTGTATCCCCTGTATCCCCTGTATCCCCTGTATCTCCTGTATTCCCTGTATCTCCTGTATTCCCTGTATCTCCTGTATCTCCTGTATCTCCTGTCTCCCTGTCTCCTCTGTCACCCCAGTCCCCCCTGCCTCCTTTCTCCTGTATCTCTTGTCTCTTCTGTCTCCCCTGTCTCCCTTGCCACCAGTCTACCCTGTCTACTGTCTCCCCTATCTCCTGTCCCCACCCCCCCGTCATTTGTCTCCCCCCTGTCCCCTGTATCTCCTGTCTCCCTGTCTAACTGTCTCCCCGTCTCCTATCCCCCCTGCCAGAGAACGGATTTACATTTAAATTAAATGATCAATATTACTAGTCATAATCATAAATAATGAATATAATAAATCCATCAAATCATCAATGAAAAAGTCTTAAAATAAAGAATTCGGGTCTCTAAAGATCTCTCCACCAACGAAAATTCCCCCGCCCCTCCCCTCACCACCCTTACACTCCCCCACCACCCCCTTGCCACCCAATCTGTACTTAGCATCATAGCCTTAGCATCATCCACTTTTTGCCTTCCCGAAAAGGAAGAAACTTGGTCGTTTCTACAAGCGTAACCTTCTGCTTCAGGGTTGTCATTTTCCTTTTTCTCCCCCTAGGTTAATGAAACGCTATTTACATCAGAGGTTGGCAACACTGCAATTAAAATACACGTATATTCAAATATAATGCTTTTATTTGATTCTGACCGTTGCGAAATCCTTCCGTTTGTCGTGACGATCTTGGACTAAAAAGGCATATTTTAACATCACGCTGAATACTCTCGTACCAAGGCTCCATGTCGCATCCTTCCTCGAGGAATCTTCGAATTATAATTATTAGGAGGGAAGGAAGAAAAAATTGCCAACTCGAAGAAATGTCTCGGGGATGCATTTTTGTAAACCGGTTGCTCCAGGCATCCTTCCGTCTTTTTTATGAAGAAGCTCAAGAAGAAAAAACCGAGGGGCGTTCACCCTTTCTAATCACTGTTTATTGTCGAAGAAGAAAAGGATTTAAAATCGATTTCGTATTCACGTTTTTTCGCTCCCGATCCCGAAGGAAACCGGAAAGAGAAGAAACCTTGAGGGAGAGAAAAAAAATCCCGACGAAAGATGCGCCCGGAGGTCAAGATCAACTGATTCCCCGAACTTTATTCTTCAAGAAATTCGATAACCTATAATTTTCTCATCGATTTCTTCGAGATCGTCTTTCGAATTCATAACGTTGTCACAATGTTGGCAACTATGAAACACGTAGAACCGTTTATCTCGTTGGAAATCTAATTGGCAACCCTGATTAAGCCTAAAATGTCGCTCACTTCGTCAATTCTAACGGGGAAGTACAGTGAACTTGACAAAATGCACTTTGCCATTTTGAATCTTTGCCAAGTTCAAAAACCATGTGGGAAGTAATCAACAATCTAATGAACGCATTTTTTATCAAGGAAATGTCCTACTGAATGCTAATCTACTGGGCCAAAAACTGTCTGAAAAGTGTATTTATTTTTGTTGTCAAAAATGGTAAAAATTTGTCAGAAAATGGTCCATTCTTGTATTTAAAAAAAGGGTCTTTTCTAGTCAAAAAGGGTCTTTTCTTGGGGGGGGGGAGTATTTTCTTGTCAAAAAGGGTCTTTTCTAGTTTACAGAAGCTCATGATAGCCTCCTTGAGAGCCGGGATCGCTATATATACTAAAATTTACAGAAGCTGACGGTACAGCGCGGAAACAGTCTTTTCTCGTCAAAAAAGGTTATCTTATCTTTTCTGTCACCAATAGCCTGCATCCTCGTCAAAAAGAGTTCTCGTCTCGACAAAAAAGGTACTCATCTCGTCAAAAAAGGGGTCTTTTCTCGTCAAAAAGGGTCTTTTCTCGTCAAAAGGGTCTCTTCTCGTCAAAAAGGGTCTTTTCTCGTCAAAAAGGGTCTTTTCTCGTCAAAAGGGGGTCTTTTCTCGTCAAAAAGATTTTTTTTTTCTCGTCAAAAGGGGTCTTTTCTCGTCAAAAAGGGTCTTTTCTCGTCAAAAAGGGTTGTTTTTTTTTTCTCGTCAAAAGGGGTCTTTTCTCAAGGGCCTTTTCTCGTCAAAAAGGGTCTTTTCTCGTCAAAAGGGGTCTTTTATCGTCAAAGAGGGTCTCGTCTCGTCAAAAAGGGTCTCGTCTCGTTAAAAAGGGTCTCGTCTCGTCAAAAAGGGTCCCGTCTCCTCAAAAAGTGTCAAAATCTGGAAGTGAATGGTCTTTTTTTTGTCGAAAAAGGTTCAAAATTAGCCTGTAAAGGGTCTTTTATTGTCAAAAACTGTCTGAAAAGTCTATTTTCGTATAACAAAATTGTCAAAATTTGTCTGAAAAGGCTCTTTCCTTGTCAAGCAATTGTCAAAAACTGACTGAAAAGTTTCTTTTCTTGTCAAAAAGGGTATTTTCTTGCCAAAAAGGTTCCAAATCTAGCTGTAAAGGGTCTTTTATTTCGAAATCAGACTAAATACCTAAAAGGGGATTTTCTTGTCCCCCCCCCCATTGCGTCATTACCCATAATGCATTGCGACAATACCATGAATTACGTCACTATCCCAAGAAGTTGAAATTCACCTGAGGTGATGAGTTTCGTATTTTTGGTGTACTTGTAATCTTGGATTAAATTTTTTTTTCACTTCCTTGGCCCAAAATAGATACCATCGGATCTAAAAATTTGCATTATAGTGAATAAGAATGTGCTAATTATCTGCTAAACCACGATTTCCGTTCTCAACAAAAGATTTAAACTTTTTTTCTTTCTTTTTCTTAAAAAGATAATAACAGGGTTAGAGGAATCCAAGAAAAAAGGAATTAACTGTGTTTTGATTTCGTAACATTTGATGAGAGGCCGTTAGAGAAGCCATTTGGAGCCTTTTAAATCTCTTGAAAAAATCCCAAAAACGAGTCTGATATCGTAAAGAATATTGACCGATGAAAATTTTGACAGTGAACGAGTCAAAATTCGGTTCGCCGGCGAAAAGGTTTAATAACAGGGTAGGGGCCTGAATGGGTTCGCTTTTGAAAAAATCGCCACGGATCCCGTTATATCCTCCGCCCAACCATCTTAATAAGCATATCATCCCAAATAATGGATGATCTAATAGTTTTCGACTCCCTAAATTTAAAAGGATTGTTCTTTCAATCATGAACGTTTACACTTTTAGGTCTCATCTTGACAATTAATGATAATAGAGCCTTCATTTTGGTTTTAGCGGATTTTTTGATTTCAATGCCTGAGGAGAAGAGAATAAACCTTTTTTGCCAGATTTTGGCCCTTTTTGAAGAAAAGACCTTTTTCAGACAAATTTTGACAATTTTTAATAAGAAAATACACTTTTTAGAAATTTTTTGAACCTTTTAAGACAAGAAAAAGATAATTTTCTTCCATAGTTTGGCTCTTTTGACAAGAAAAAACCCTTTTGACGAGAAAAGACCCTATTTGACTAAAAAAGAACCTTTTTTTGGCGGATTCCCGGAGGAAAGCAGGCTATTGGGGTCGGCCTCACGGAGGCTTTCGGCTTTTGTTTTTCTTTTTCTTCCTCGAAGAAAAGATCCTTTTTGATGAGAAAAGACCCTTTTTGACTAGAAACGACCCCCTCTTTTTTTTTGGACAAGAAAAGACCCTTATTGATGAGAAAAGACCCTTTTTTGACTAGAAACGACCCCCCCCCCTGTGTGTGTTGGACAAGATAAGACTCTTATTGACTAGAAAAGACCCTGACGAGAAAAGACCCTTTTGACGAGAAAGGAACCCTTTTGACGAGAAGAGACCCTTTTGACGAGAAAAGACCCCTTTTGACGAGAAAAGACTCTTTTTGACGAGAAAATACCCTTTTTGGCGAGAAGAGACCCTTTTGACGAGAAAAGACCCCTTTTGACGAGAAAAAAACCTTTTTGACGAGAAAAGACCCCTTTTGGCGAGAAAAGAACCCTTTTGACGAGAAAAGATCCCTTTTGTTGAGAAAAGACCCCCTTTTGACGAGAAAAGAACCCTTTTGACGAGAAAAGATCCCTTTTGACGAGAAAAGACCCCTTTTTGACGAGAAAAGACCCCTTTCTACGAGAAAAGACCCTTTTCAACCAAATTTTGAAAAAAATTTTATCAGAAAATCCACTTTTCTGACCGTTTTTGTCCTAAAAGCGTATTCCATATTCATAAAGGATCCATTTCATTATTACGTCTGGTATTTAATATAAAACAAGATAATAAATTGACACGTGATAGATCGTCTGTGAATTCGGGACACCGTTACGCCAAACCAGTTTTCACGTGTCCCTTTCACAGAATCCGTCCAAGAAAAAAATTTTTTTATCAGAGTTTATAATTATAGATTGTTTTCGGAAACCCTTGGCCTATTATAGGTCCTCGACCTATTCGTTTTTACTACTAAGGCACTGGAAGAAAATAAAGTTGATAATTTATTCAGAACGTGTAGTCTCTTAGTAAAAATAACAATCTGGAGAAAAGTAATGTTGAGTACTCGTAGAAATATTTTAAAGAGGGAGGGGGGAGATAAAATAAAAGATAGTCTTTTTGCACTTCCAGGCTCTTAACAGGCTTACCAATCTAAAGTATTTTCCCATAAAAACCCTTTTTCTATTATTAAATATTGACCGAAATCCGTCGAAAACCGGTCGCATTCTCCGCTGTAGGAGAAAGGTCGAATCCTGGGGTTTTTTCAGGTGACAAATCTTCCCCCGGAGAGGACATGTCGTCTTTTACTTGAGAGGGGCAAAACGGGATAAATCGATGTTTCTCGACGAGATTCGCAGCGGGGACATTATTTAAAATCTCCCTGCTCCCTGCACACCTTCCTTCGTGTCTGTCATGTTTGTTTATATAGAAAATTAAAAAATGACTCTCATTTTAAAAAAAATTTGCCGAACGAAAGGGCCCATTAATCTAAAAAGTCCACTACCTAGACTCAGGATTTGCTCGTTTAATGGTTTTGTACCCATCATGCGTCATTGGTATCATGTACGCTATACCTATCATGAGGGAGGTGGGAGGAATGTACTGGTGGGTAGGGAAGGTGATGGGAGAATGGTGGCGACTATTCGTTGTTTGTGGAGAAGTCTGCGAGTTTTTGGTTTTCTAAGAAGATTCTACGATATTATTCAAGAAAAGAAGGTTTTTTTATTTTATCTTTTTTTGCATAGTCAATGAACCGTAATTACCCTCGTCCTTTTGGGTCCGGATTTTTTTCTTCGCGAATTAATCGCTCGACGTCATCCTCCTCGCGTGAGAATTTCTTTTTATAATTAACGATTAGTGGCGCTCATTTGTCTAAATTATCGATATATCGTATTTTTTTAAATATTTAAAATAGAAACAATAAAGGATTTCTTGGAAGAGGATCGATAAGGACGGCGTGGCTGTTGTTGAATTTTAAAAAGGTAACGTCAGTCAAAAAGTGGATTTACAATAGCTTAGGATGGTAAAACAAGTATTAATTGAACGTATTTCCTTTTGAGGAGGGGTCGTAGAGACCAGATAGAATCTATAGCTTCTTTCAAATGAAAAGGAAACCGAAAAGAATAAAATCACCATTTATCTATTGACCTGTGCTATTTCAATCGTTTCTCGCTAATTAATAGTCCAGTCAATCTACGCCTGAATATGTAGGGGTTGTTCCCTGATAAACAGTCCCGAACTGAAACACTTGCCGTTTGGCCTCAGGAGCTGTTTAAAGGCAAACTATTTCGGTTTTTCGCCAATATCTTTAAAACTGTGGTTCGCACGTGAAAACATGTTAAGTACAAAATTAAAGCTTATAAAATTTTCTATAAATTTGCTTAAATAAGATTTTTTGTAGGACCAAACGTTTCTGAGCTATAAGGCGACAAAAAACCGGGATTTTCAATTTTGACAGAAGGTGGTCAACAGAATAAAGACAAAAGTTTTTTTGATTAGATGAAGTTTTTCCTTCTTCAGAGGTCAAAATTAAAAACCCAGTTTTTTGTCGGTTCGTAGCTCAGATACGTTTGGTCCTACAAAAAATCTTTTTAGTTCAAAATTGTAGCAAATTGAATAATCTTTAATTTTGTGCTTTATATGTTTTTATCTACGACCAACGGTTTTCGAGATATTGACGTTTTGGTTAATCAGGGGGATAATAGCCTCACAGCATCGAAATGAAAGAAATAAGCAGCATAAACTTTATGGATTTGATATCATTTCTTCGAAAATTAATTAGATATGAAAGAGTCGGATAAGAAAAAAGAATCGTAATTAATCTCAGTCGGCGGGCCCACCATCGACGATTGTCCTCGCCATCAATCAAAAAAAAGAATCGAAACCCGCGAGATCCGTTTCAATCCAGCCTTGGGGACTTCCACTAAAAATCGTGATCTATGGTTTTGAGATAATTTTCACGGTTTTTGTTTTTAAGGTAGCTAAATGGAGGGAAACTGATGAATAAAAAAAATTGAAATGATAAACCCGAGGTAATGAGGTGCTCATGGAGGATGATGTCAGTTTCTAGCCTTGAACCTAAAGAATCATCTCCGGCCTTCAGTTTTACCGAATACAAACATACTTTATCCCCAATTAAAAGATAGATGGCCCTCAGGGAATTTTTCACAAAATGTCCCGAAATGAGGGTTGGAATGACTCATAGGTTTTTTATATATTTCTTTATATGCAGAGTTAAAAAATAGGTTTGTGGACCTTAACGGAAAACGCCTACGCGAAGAACAGGTGTTTCTTTTTACCCTGAAGGTTATTTCCTTAAAAATAAAATAAACGAAATTCGATCGAGAAATTAACATTCCAGGCGGTTTGTTCACCTATGTTGTGGTGACCCGGCCTTGTGCGACATCTCAAGCCCCGCGTCTCCTCTTTATTAATAAACGAGCGGCTTAGGTCAGTATCCGGTCTGACGGGCCAGCTTTTTTCCCATACGCGGAACGTACGACTCCCAGTCGCTATGCGAATCAGAGAACAATATTATCTTTAATTCACATTCTCGACGTCTCGTTTATCTAATCGAATTTACGAGTAACTGTAACGGGGGGAGATTTTTTGCTGCGAACCGAAAAACTCTGGAATCCTTTTGATGTTGGTTTCGGTGGCTTCGATACTCCAGATAGGGGGGACTAGATGGCTGCTTTAGAAGTTGGTACCTTCTAAAGCATGGTGAAACTTTGGTAAAGATAGTTGTTTTTCTACAGAAATCTCAACTTTTGGGCGAGCGGAACACTACCACCTTCCTACCCCCAACCTCCAGCATATGGTAAAAATTCGGTGAAGGGGAGAAGTTTAAATATTACATTTTAGTTGGCAACTTGTCTATGATGTTAAGCGGATTGTAGGGGTTTTCTGATTTTTTTCCTCTTCAAAATGCGAGGGCGTCAACTTGTTTTGGTGACGGAAGAATACGTTATTCACTTAAGCAAGAATGCCTAATGGGTTTTAGCTATCTTGAGACGCCTGTCCGCAATTCCTATCGCATTCGATTAACGTCAAAGGAGCCTCCTTCTTATGTCTTCTTTAGGACGCCAAGTATTTTCTTTCGAATAGAACGTATCCACTGGGTATCCATTACTTTTTGTATGACAATAGATCCACGAAATAGTTTCTCAGGGAATTCGAAATGAAGGGCGCGCCTTTTTAATGTGGGCGATGCGCACGGTTTTATTTGCAAATCTGATTCATGAACGACGAAAAGCGAACGGTTCACTGTTCTCTGGACTAAATGCGAATTGTCGCCTCGAGGTGCGGACATCTTGGTCATTGGGTTACAATTGAGTATGCCGAACATTTGGACATTTGCACGGACCAGATTCACTCCCAGGCTAATGTACGGACGTGAACCGCCTTATTAAAAGCGGCCCGATAAACAGATGAAAAACGCGAAAACATTTACTTGGCTATCTTAATGAGAGAAAAATGGCGAATTTAATAGGATTGCTTTTAAGGGAGCAGTTGTAAGTTACGGCTTACGATTAGATGAAGATTTAATGAGCATTAAATGCTTTGATAAACCAAACCTTTTCGATTTATAGCTCAGAATTAAATACTCATTGTACCTAATGATTGGTATCATGGTGGCTTTGAACCAATTCTCCGTACGTAGACATCGAAATCTTCTTTAAGAAGCCGATTCTCCGCCTGTAGACACCGAAATCTTCTTTAAGAAGCCAATTCCCTGTCCCTAGATACAGAATTCTTCTTTAAGAAGCCATTTCTCTGTCTGTAGACACCAAAATCTTCTTTATGAAGTCAATTCCCTGTCTCTAGATATCGACATCTACTTAAAGAAGCCATCACCGAATTCTGCTTTCATAAGCCAGTTCTCAGTCTGTAGACACCAAAATCTTCTTAAAGAAGCCAATTCCCTGTTCCCTAGATACAGAATTCTTCTTTAAGAAGCCATTTCTCTGTCTGTAGACACCAAAATCTTCTTTATGAAGTCAATTCCCTGTCTCTAGATATCGACATCTACTTAAAGAAGCCAGTTCTCCATCACCGAATTCTGCTTTCATAAGCCAATTCTCAGTCTGTAGACACCAAAATCTTCTTAAAGAAGCCAATCCTTTCCTAGATCAGAATTCTTCTTTAAGAAGCATTTCCTGTCGTAGACACCAAAATTTCTTTATGAAGTCAATTCCCGTCTCTAGATAGACATCTACTTAGAAACCAGTCTCATCACCGAATTCTGCTTTCATAAGCCAATTCTCAGTCTGTAGACACCAAAATCTTCTTAAAGAAGCCAATTCCCTCTCTCTAGATACCCTTGATCTTGATCAGAGAGTCATATTTTGTAGACTTTAGACCACCTCTGGACCTTTAGACATATCTGAGAAAGGTGTCCATAGCCAATTAACACCTTTTCATCGAAAGAAATAATTTTTTTTCTCTTCTTTTTAATTCGCGACGTGATGAAATGCTCAAATTACGATACTTCGGGAGGGGTCGTTTCTGTTTACCAGATGAACCGGTTGGCCCAATGTCGTTCACCTTTCCATGTCCTACAACTTAAAAATAAAATAAAAACTTGTCGAATTTCATACTCGAAGTACATACTTCTGTAGAGTTCTAATAGTTTCTATCTGTAAAAAATCATTTATCTTCCTACAAGCTATTAAAACTTGTTAACATAAAAGCTATTAGAATGTCTAAGGCCCCCTCAGTGCGAATTGTACGATAAATATCCGTTTTCGATAATCGAAACGTGATGACAACCTCCTGGTATGCATTTCAACGACTCCTAAAGACAAATTGGCTCTTGAATAATCATTAACCGCCTTTTTTGAATGTTTATGCATTACAAAGGCCTAAATTTTGATTTGCGAACGTTTTAATGGCAAAAATCCCGCTATTTTACTCTTTCCTTATTTTTAGTCAGACCAGTTTCTGGGGTCGACACGTGTTTTCGCATCGAAAAATCCCCCTGAGGACATATCATGATCATTTTTGACAGATTTTAATAT
>JAGWEN010000634.1:51078-67416 GCA_018703685.1 Orius laevigatus | reverse complement strand
GGTAGAGGAAGTGATCAGAGTGGGAGTTCCACCACCAGACCACACCAGACCTGTCCGATCAAATCGATATTTTATTCAGCTCAACCGATTTCACAAATATGTCATCTTTCTTTCCCTCCTTTTTAATATTTCTTTTTTTTTCTCCTTCCCCCGTAAAAGTGTCAAAAGGTGTTGAAATTATTCATGTTCTCTTTTCTCTCCCTTTTACCGGAAGACAACCGACAAAATATCCATTTGGGATTAAAAATATGTAAATCGTATAAGAAAAAAAAGGAACTGAATATTCATTTTAATATTTTTCCCTTCGTGATGGTTAAAGAAAAGCCCTTTTACATTTTTCAGCCTCTCCCCCATGGAAAAGTCCAATAAATTTGGTTTTTTAAACCTTCAAGTGGAAAAGAAAAAGGCGTTACGCCATTATTAAGTATTAAAACTTCTGTCTGGACCTTTTAAAAATTGCCAAGTCGAAAGGGGTAGGGAGGGGGGGTGTGAAAACTTGACTTTTTATGAGTTCAGAAAGAAAACTCGTAATTGGAACGTTCTTTTTCTGCCCAATTAGTCTAAAAACGACTTGTTGAACGGTTTTTATTTATATTTTTGTACTGAAAGTTCAAATGACGGAAGTGGGGTTTTATAAAGCCTCGGGAGTGGCCTATGCGACAATCAGTCAACTGGCCTTCGATCAAAGTGAATCAGTAAGTTGAAGCCAAAAAAAATGCATAAAAACAATGAATTTCAGTGGTCCACAAAAATGAAGTCCCTTCGATTTCGGGTTTGGTGGAAAAGAAAGGCAAGAAGGCGTTGGCGACCCCAAAATCGATCACCGTGATTTTAAAGCAGGTCGATGCTGAAATCCCAAATGTGTAAGTTAATTAAATTTATTTTGTATTGACAAATGAATGATGGAAGCCTTTTAAAATTAACGAATGAGTGATGGGTTTTAAAATGTATTTTCGGTGGCTTCTAGATGGGTGATCATAAAGGAAAACTTATGGACAGGAAGGAGCCCAAACCAGTTAATAAGAGGTCAAAACTAGTCTAAAAGTGATCCTAACCTCTTAAAAGGGGTCCAAACATAGGGGCGGACTGGGACCTTAGGGTGTGGGTGGGTTTTCAGTTAAGGGGCGCCCGGATTGCAGAAAATTGGCTTTTAGAAAAATATATTAGGCAAAAACAGAGGTTCCCAAACTTTTTCACAGTTCGCCCCCCATTTTAAACAAATTAAATTCCTTTGCCAAAGTTTTGAATGTAAACTTTGAGGTTTTTGGATGAAATTTGGGTTTTAAAATGTTGATTTTGAGTTTTTGACAAAAGAAATTGCACTTAAAACGTTAATTTTGAGATTTTTTGACCAAAATATTTGCTCCCTATAATCATGATTTTGAGGTTTTTGACAAAATTTGGCCTTTTAAATGTTGTTTTTGAGGTTTTTGACAAAGAAATTGCACTTAAAACGTGATTTGAGATTTTTTGACCAAATATTGCTCCTATAATCATGATTTTGAGGTTTTGACGAAAATTTGGCTTTTAAATGTTGTATGTCGAGGTTTTTGGACAGAAAATCACTTAAAACGTTGATTTTCGAGATTTTTTTGACAAAATATTTGCTCTATAATCTGATTTGAGGTTTTTTGACGAAAATTAGGCTTTTTAAATGTTGATTTTGAGGTTTTTGACAAAAGAAATTGCACTTAAAACGTTGATTTTGAGATTTTTGACCAAATATTTGGCTCCTATAATCATGATTTTGAGGTTTTTGACGAAAATTGGGCTTTTAAAATGTTGTATTAATTAATTAAGCATTTTATTTGTACAGCTTTTAGCATTACAATTTTCACATGCATGGGAAAAAAATTCTTAAATAAATAAATAAGTAGATAAATAAATAATTAAAATAAAGTAAAAGAAGAAAATGATTGAGAAGCATTATATAAAAAATATAGGTGTCATGCAAGCAAAAGCATTAAATAACTTAAAAAAAAACACATGCATAGAATTAAAAATAAAAAATTAAAGTCGTTTATTAAAGCCGTCGAAAAAATCACAGATGAGGGTCAAAATCTAGGTCTAAGCGAGGTATAAAATATAAATAATTAGTAATTAAGTAACAAGGGACTAGAATTTGTGGCATCAAACAAAATAAACTAAAAAGTTATAAAAAACTAAAAGAGTAAAAAATATAAAATTTATAACAAATAAAATGATAATATAATATATACATTGAGCGGTTGTATAAAGTACAATTTTAAATTATTTATCGTTCTTACATTTGCTCAACCTTAACTTCAAGCTGTCAAAAATAAAGCCACTTAGTCCTTTAGGATTAGATGAGGGATTTTTGAGGAGTTTAACCAGTTCTAGGAGGGGAAGGGACTGGGAATTCAGGAATCGGGAACGGAGGTTGGAGAGTGCTGGGCAGTCCGAAAGGAGGTGGAGCAGGTTATCGGCTTCGGGGAGAAGGCAGAGGGGACAACTATCGGTGTGGATGAGGGTGGATTTGAGGTTCCGAAATCTCAACCTAACAAACTTGGAACTGCCGGTTCTCAACTGTATCAATAATCTTTTTTCGGCAAGGGTGAGCGAAGTGTTTAAAAAATTGTCTTCTAGGGGAAAGGTTCTGCAACATAGTTTAAAATAGACGTTAAAATTCGAGTCTTCAATAAGTTTAGAGTCCTGGCCCCACAGGTTGAGCCGGTATTTTTTTAGAATTTTTTCCTTGTACGACCTTAGAATTCTAGCGCTTTGTCTATTCCAAACAAAGTCATAGCCGAGCTCGATAATAAGGTCCTTAAGCACCTTAGACCAATTATATCTGGAGACTGGTCGCTGTTCCGAGATTTGTGTTTCGTAGAGCCGTTTAGGATAGCGGTCCCTACTCATCTCCAGAATCTTCTCCCACCAATTCAAGGCATCTCTCAAAATTAAGACGCGGAGAGGGGCAAGGGCAAGTTCGCGCCTAACATAATGGTTAGGGGTGTTCTTGGCCATATGAAGGACGGACTTAAAGAAATGAACCTGAACGCGTTCAACTTCATCACCATGGTGAAGCGCCCAAATTCCGGAACCGTAAAGAGTCGTGGCAGATACGATGGACGAAAAGAGAGTGTGCCAAGTGTCGATTGAACTGCAGCCGTTAAAGGTTGAGGCGGAATATACGGCAGAAGAGGCCGAAATGCCTTTCTTGATAGCTGCATTAGTGTGGGCATTAAACAAACCGGAACAAGAAAAAACGACTCCCAGGTAGCAGAAGCTATTCACGATTTCGAGAACAGTATCACTGAGGAAGAACTTAAGATTCTTCTGAAGCCTACCTTTGCGGCGGAAAATCATCACTTTTGATTTTGTAATGTTAGGAGAGAGCCTGTTCGAAGCGCAGTATTCGGCGAGGAGGTTTAATTTCTTTTGTAAATCGACGGGGGAGTAGCCAAGTATTGTCAAGTCGTCCGCAAAAAACAAACAGATCACATCTGTGAGCCCGTCGATGTTCAAACCAACCATGCCACGGTCCCTTAAAAATTGCTCAAAGTCAGAAACGAAAAGTGCGAAGAGGATTGGGGACAGGATATCCCCCTGTAGAATCCCTCTCGACATAACGATCTCGACATCACTAGCATCATTGGACTTCACCCTTATTCTAGCTTGACGGTACAAAGCACTGATTGTTCGAATAAACTTTGGACTGATGCCCATTGCAAATAATTTAGCGAAAAGAAGAGTGTGATCGACAGTGTCGAACGCCTTGGTAAAATCGATAAATGCTGAGTACACTTTTCTATTTTTTAAGCGGGTGCAATGGTGAACTAAGCCGGACAAAGTGAATATGTGGTCTAGGGTACTCCTGTTCTTCCTGAACCCGCATTGGTTTTCGGGAAGTAACCCACGGTTTTCACAGAAAACTGATAGGCGATTGTAGAGTACCTGGGTAAAGATTTTAGAGATCGAGTTAATGATAGCTATTCCCCTGTAGTTGTCCAGATTTTTCTTATCCCCTTTTTTGTGTAATAAGAAGTATCGGATTTGCCCCCAATCTTTGGGGGGAGATTCATGAGCCAGGATTGAATTGAAAAGATCTAAGAGGTTCAATTTCCAATGTGGAGGAAGCGATTTATAGAAATCGTAACTTAGCCCATCAATACCTGGCGCTTTATTCGGTTTCAAGGAGGCTAAAACTAGCTCGAGTTCAAAGGAGTCGATGGTGTTGTCCAAGAGAGGGTCAAACGCACCGTAAAAAAGGGTTACTGTGAGATCCAAAGTTGGAGGGAAAAGTTTCGAAAAGTGAGAAGAAAGAGCTGCGTGTGAGAAGGATTCAGGTCCCACATAAGAAGATCGAAGAGATTTAATCGTACGCCAAAAGTCCGAGCTATTTTTTACATTCGACAGTTTTGAGGTAAGGTCGGCTTGATGCGAAGATTTTTTGTCAAGAAGGGTTTGCCTGTAAGTTTTTTTTAAGCTGAGATATGATTGGAGCGCACTATCTTCAAAACTCGATCTCCTGCACCTTCTAAGAGACTGGCGAACCCGAAATCTGAGGGAGGAGCAGTCCCTATCGAACCATGGCTGATCCTTGTGTTGTCGAGATGCTTTAATAACTTTAACCATTCCTAAAGTTTTTGCCTGTGTTAAAATGGACGAGGTGAGAATTTTGTTTTTTTCATCGGTAGAGGCAATAGAAGGAATATTGACCGTGCAATTGTTCAAGGCAGTGAAGTAATCAGCTTTGCGGCAGTTATCCCAGGAGATTTTTTCTAGTTGAAGGGGAGTCGTAAGATGGTGAGGGGAGACAACCATGCCTTCGGTAGAAGGGAGAGATAGCGACAGGCAGCAAGGCAAGTGGTCTGACAACGATATGTGATCCTCCACCTTGAAATCCTCGATGAACGGGAGACAGTTGAAGTTCGACCAGATCAAATCGACACAGCTTTTACCCTGGGTTGCCGTGAAGGTAAAGTTTCCAGGGAAATCGCCTGAGGAGCGGCCATTGACTAA
This sequence comes from Orius laevigatus, assembly GCA_018703685.1. NCBI lineage: Eukaryota > Metazoa > Arthropoda > Insecta > Hemiptera > Anthocoridae > Orius > Orius laevigatus. The sequence goes on along the minus strand of JAGWEN010000634.1, from coordinate 62,430 downwards.
ATAGAAACCAGCACCCTCAAACAGCTCCACCAAGTCTACGCCTCGAGGTTCAAAAACTTCATCCCTGGACGACCTATCATGGGATAATGCACTTCCCGAGAAAACATCTTCGTCTCCCTGGTTGAGGTTTCCCACCCTACAATTCCAGTCTCCCCCTAAAATGAATGGAAGACCAGGGTATTCAAGCAAAATGTCCTGAAATGAATCCTCGAACAATTTGGGGTTAAACGTCGGGAAATAAGAAACACATAGAATAAACTCAAAGGGTTCTGAAATTAGAAGAAACGTAAATTCCTTTCGCGACACAAGAGTGGAGACCTCGAAAGAATTTCTGTGGACAATAAGGATGCCACCGCTGGCTCTTCCCGTATTTTTGGACCTTTCTGCTTTTACCGATAGAGTATTGAAGTCTTTAAAGAGGGGGGTATGTAATATATCATTTTCCTTCCAAGTCTCAACAAAGCACATGAAGTCGTAGTTGGAAGATTGAAGTGAAGGGGCTGCTAAAGTGATGTTATTGTAACCGTGGCAGTTCCAGAACAAAATTCTTAAGTGTTTGATGGGGTTATTGGTGTAGCTTGGGTTTGCAATGGCTGGTTGGAGGTGGTTGGGGTTGGTTGCTCTAAAAAAACGTCGTTGGATAAATTACAGCTATTTCGAGGGGTTTTACCGGATTCGATCAAGATTGAGGAGTTATCGCGATTGTCAGAGTTAGAAAAACAGCTTAGGTTCAGATTTAGAATCACTGGCTCGTGGGAGTGGTTGGAAGAAGAAATGGTATTTTTTAAGATAAGAGTCTTGGCCTCTTTAATTGCTGTTAGGTGAGGAGTGATATGTGCGTTGGAAATGTCTATGACTGTAAGGTTTTTGCAGATTTTACTCAGGTCATGAAGGTAGCAGTTTGAACGGAACGAGGTATATTTGGCTTTACGTGTGATGCGGAAATTAAAAACGAGGAATTTTATGTCAGAAAAGGTTTTAAGAAGGTTTTCCAGAGCGCTGATTTTTTGAGGATCGGGTTGGTCACAGATAAATTTTAAGATAATAGTGTCACCTAATTTAAGCTTGCTTGCATGGTTTTCCACCAAGGAAAAAAATGTCAGAATGTCGGTGAGGCCTGGAAACGTGGAAAGATCCACTTCGTAGGATGACGGCAGGCGTCTCTTTAGGTCAGAGAAGAAAATGTTCATGCGGCAGTTGCTTAGTATCGAAGTCTTGAAGGTCTCGAAGGTCTTGGAGGTCCTTTTCGAGCGAGGGAGAGGCGTAGATCTAGCTGGCGAAGGTGAAGTCGAAGGTCGGTGCTCGGGTAAAACAGCTGATGTGTTTCTGAGCGACTCGCAGTGCTTCTTGAGCTCTAGCAATTCTTTTTCCATCGATGAGATCTTGATGAGAAGGGCATCTCTTTCCTTGTGAGCCGCCTCAATTCGAGCTTGCGCATCTTCAGATAAGGAGTCGAGAACCGAGGATTCTTCGAAATTCGTCTGGCATCCGATTGAGCGTTTTCCCCTAGGTTTCGAGGCAGATAAAAAGCCGAGAAGGGTTTTTTGGTTTGAAGCATCTTGTGTTTTCACGGCGGTTGTAGTAGTTTTCTTTGGTGGGACTGGCTGCTGCTTCTTAGTCATAGTTAGTGGTGGTGGTGTTGGTGATTGTTTCGAAAGAGCGGCACCCGCACGCTCTGCTTTTTTAGCATTTCTAGCATCGACCGGCATCTTTCCTTGTTAGTATGCTCAGTAAGTAGAAAGAGTATGCAGCAGAAAATAAAAAGAGCAAGAAAAAATAGGAAAGAGAAAGCGTTTTAAATAAATGAGGTCGATTTATGTGAGTAAACCTTGTAAATGTGTGTTTTTGAGGTTTCCACAAGAATTGCACTAAAACGTGATTTTGAGATTTTTGACCAAAATATTTGCTCCTATAATCATGATTTGAGGTTTTTGACGAAATTTGGCTTTTAATGTTGTTTTTGAGGTTTTGATAAAGAAATGCACTTAAAACGTTGATTTCGAGATTTTTTGACCAAAATATTTGCTCCTATAATCAGATTTGAGGTTTTGACGAAAATTGACTTTTAAATGTTGATGTTTGAGGTTTTGATAAAGAAATTGCACTTAAAACGTTGATTTGAGATTTTTTGACCAAAATATTTGCTCCTATAATCATGATTTTGAGGTTTTTGACGAAAAATTGGCTTTTAAATGTTGTTTTTGAGCTTTTTTACGAAAATTTGCTTTATAAATGTAAGTTGATATGAGGTTTTTGACGAAATTAGATATCATAAATATGATTTCGAGGTTTTTTACAAAAATTAGGCTTTTAAAAGTGTTGATTTTTGAGGTTTTGACGAAATTTGGAGTTTTAAATGTGATGTCGAGGTTTTTGGACGAAATTAGGCTTTAAAAATATTGATTTCGAGGTTTTTGACCAAAATTGGCTTTTTAAATGTGATTTTGAGGTTTTTGACAAAAGAAATTGCACTTAAAAACTTTGATTTTGAGATTTTATGACAAAAATTTGCTACCATGATTTAGAGTTTTAGGTAGATTTCTTTCAGAAAATCTACCTATGCAAGGGGCAGTAGTCTCAGATCAAAATTTTGTGATAGGTTTCATTTCAGACCCCCTGGACCCCAAAACCACCCTCATCTCAAAAGTTTATATATATATATATATTATGATATATATATATATATATATATTCGCACGATAACTTGAGTAATTTTACTTGACGACCATGAAATTCGGTATTTAGGGCTTTTAAACTAATAGAATTTATGAGTTCGTTAACGGCTGAAATCGGACCAGCGGTTTTGGTAGTTTGCATAGGCCTAACTGCGTATCTCCTAACCGTTCATTCAAATCGCTTTCAAACTTAAAGTGATGTTATGGGGATTGGCTAAGAAAGATTTAAAAGTTGGTTTGGATCAGCTGGGTGCAATAGAGTTGAATGAGGTTAAAAAAGAAATTTTTTGAATTTTTACCGGGAAACAGATGATTTTTTCTTTCTTCGAATATAGAAAGTTCTAGATCTAACATCTGAAAGAATTACCTCTTAGTCCTGCTGCCGCGGGACTCATTTTTTTGACGAAAAATTGGCAATTTACAGTTGATTTTGAGGTTTTTTGACGAAAATTAGGCAATTATAAATGTTGATTTCGAGGTTTTTGACGAAAATTTAGCTTTTAAAATGTTGATTTTGAGGTTTTTGGATGAAAATTGGGCTTAATAAATATTGATTTCGAGGTTTTTTTGACCAAAATTAAGCTTTAAAAATGTTGATTTTGATGTTTTTGACGAAAATTTGGCTTTTTAAATGTTGATTTCGAGGTTTGTGGACGAAAATTGGGCTCCATAATTGTTGATTTCGAGGTTTTTTGACCAAAATTAGGCTTTAAAAATGTTAATTTTGAGGTTTTTGACGAATTCCACTTCTGTCCACCCCCCCCCGGGCTAGTCCGCCCCTGTCCAAACCACTTTAAAAGTTCAAAAGGTGCAAAAAATCGTTGGCCCATTTTGACCCTTTTTTTGACGAGAAAGGCCCTGCACAATTGCTTTTTTTTATTGAAAAGAAGAAGAGTAACTAGGCAACCTTTCACAGAAGTTATATGATTTGCTCGATTCGTATGATATAAAAGAAGGGATCAATGAATACAAAATATCGGTTTAATTAAGGTAAATATGAAAAGGGATCAGAATGCCAAGTAGCAAACAAGAAAGGGGAAAGGGGGAGGTCTTAAATGAAACTCGTGGAAACAACCACAAAGACCCTTAATTCTAATTACCTTATGCTAGCCGCGAACTTTGAGCCTTCTCATCTCTTTCAACAAGTATTTGGAAATTTAATCGATAATTATAATTAAGTTCGGCTCAATCTTCTGAGTTGAAAATCGTCTTAAGTGGGTTGGGGGGATTTTCGGGTCAACTGTTGCTATCTACGTGACTCGGATGTCCCTCAAGGGCGTTTAACTCCATTCCCTTAACGGAGATCCAAGTTGCACTTTTAACGTCGTAAATCTCCAAAGAGTTTTCAGGGTCCGTCGCATGGGGGACGGGGCCTGGGCTCCTTTAAGTAAGTTTACTAGACGTCCGGAGGCGGTAAAACTTCTCCCCAAGCGGACTTTATTGTTCAGACACATCCACAGCGACAAAAAACCTTATCCTCCATAAAATTCAGGAAAAAATGAATTTTACCATTCTCTTTGGCCTTGCAAAAAACATTAAATCGTCAATTCCTAATAGAATTACAAACCACATTAATTCCTATTAAAAAATACCTCCTTTCTAAAAATTCCAAAATCTTGACTTTTATCATTTTTGAGCTGTTGCAAACGTTAAATTCAATTTCAACCCAAAAGGAAATTGGAACATAATATTTCGAAAGGTTTGAACCTCTTAGACTAATTTGAACAATTTTTTCAATAATTTGAACTGCTTTTCAAGTGGTTTGGACCTACCCCCTTCTTTTATAGCTCTTCAGACCATTTTATTTTAGCTGATTTCCGTCTTTTTTCAAAAGTCGCCTTTATTTATGGTTAATATTTTGGTGGAGTAAAAGAGGTGCTTCGAGGGCTACTTCATCTCCAAATAGAGACATTACACGTCCGCGTATAACCATAATCTTGGTCGACCTCCCTCTTTTCATAGCCCTTCTTAATGTGACTTATGATACCCCCATTAGAATATAAACCATCTCCTTTACTTTCCGCTTTTCTATACGTTTTAACATAAAATTTCAAAAAAAAAGTCACCAATGATAGAAAGAAAGGTCTAGGAATGGCAACTTTTAGGTTAATAAAAGTTTAGCATAATGAAAACGTCCGAGGCGGGAGCACGTAACCCACCTTTATGCTACCTACACGATTCATAGATGATATAACGTGAGAGGAATAAAAGATTCTTCAGGTTTAATGGAGAAAGTCGGTTGCACCGCCAACCATTGTTATTCCGACGTTTTGCCATACTCAATCTTCAAATCGAACAAAAAATTGACGGTTTCTATTCTTTCTTTTAGTTTTCATCATCTGCTGTAGAGTTAGGCTCATAGACTACAAAAGTTTCTTATAGGGCTAAAAAATTGGAGAGACAATAAAAATTGTGGGGAACACAAAGTGGGTTAGGGCCACACAAATGGTCAGTGAGACCAGAAAAAAAGTTATGGAGGCACGTAAATGTCCAAAGAAAACCTAAGGAATGGCAAAAATGGCTGTTATGGCCACAAAAATAGTTCCTGAGACCTCAAAATGTCTCCAGAAATCACAAAAATCGTTGTGGAGGCAAGAAAATGTCTAAGGAAACCATAAAAATGGCTGCAGATGCCACAGTGCGATTTGTTAGACTAAAAATTTGGCTGCGGAGAACAAAAAATTGTTCTTAGAGCCACAAAAATGGCTGCGGATACAACAAAATGATTTTTTGTAATCCTTTTGAACAAGGATTTCTACTTAAAAAAAAATAAATAAATAAATAAAAATAAGGATTTCTACAAAAGACCATAGTTTTTCATTTCGGAGGCTTTAACCACACCAGCACCATCTATCGGAATTCAAAATAACCACTTTCTCCTGTTCTCAAAATACCTAAAAGGCTAAATTTATATTTAAAATAAAAATCATCTCTACATAACAAAAGAATTTTTTTATTTTACATATTATTATGAAATTAAGTAGTTTTTGTCATGAGTCATCAGTTTTAGGATAATCTTCTGAATGAGGAAAACAAGACGCATCAGTTCTGCCAACTGTCATGCCATATTTTTTCGAATCTTCAGTGTACCACTTCAACATTTTGTTTAAAAACTATTTTATCGGCATTTTAAACTTTATTGGATAAAAAAGAGGCATTTTTGTATTATAGTTTTAAAATTATCTCACAGAAAGCGTTAGTTGTTTTAAGATTTCTATGCCATCGACGATGCCATAGAGATCATTATTTCTTACTTTTAACTTTTTTTTCTTCTTCCTTGTGTGAATATTAATAAAATTGAAATTATTTCCAAAAAGTGGCTTTTTAAGTTTATTGATTAATTAAGTTGGCTATGCTGAAGCGGTTTTCAAACGTGGCCAAGAGGAAGCGCTAAGCTCGCCACTGCCTTATCGATCTGCCGTTTTTGAAAAATTAAAATTCAAAATAATAAAATTGGCTGAAAATATAAACTAATTTTGAAACAATTAAATAGAATTTTGAAATCGTATCAATCTTTTGTGACGTAGCTTTTTTAAGTTGGCCAACCTGTCCTTCCCCGAAAGGGTGGGTGGTGAGAAAAAAACGGGAGTTTATAATTTTTCAGTGGTCAGAGTGGAAGCCTTGTCCGAGTTTTGAGACCTAAATCCACGGAATTAACTTAAAAAACGAAAGTTAATTTATTTTTTCGAAAGGTTTTCGTTCAAAATCTAAGTTTTTAACTCAAAATAGACGAAAGCGACTGAAAAAGGTAAGTTCAAATCAACTAAATATTTTCAGGGTAGTTTTTAGCTGTTTTTTAGTGTTGCCAAAAATCAATTTTTTTTGCATGATTTTTTTTTACATCAAAATAATCAAAAAAATTTTGCCAAAAAATGCTTCTTTTATTTATTTTTCAATATTTAAAAACACTTCACAGCCAAAAACACCTTTTTGATTTGGGACTCCGCCCATTTTTGAAGAAAATGCTTTTTTTAAAGGTACACTGGGTGCTCTTTTGTTTTAAAGTTTTTCTTTTTTATTGTCCCTGGAAATATTATTGATCAATTTCTATCTTTGTCATGGGGATATTCAAGGGCATTTCCATTGTTCTTTTTTTATAAAAATAAATAAAAACAATAAATCTAAAACGGTCATTTTAATTTTGTAGAGGTAAAATGTTCGATGAACTCATTTTTTCGATGTTTTTTACTATTTCGTTATTTGACAGGTGGGTAAATTTCGCGGCATATCTAATTGGCGATCTTGTGTAAAAAAAGGAATAAAAGTGGTTGACTATCCTTGTAGTGGGAAAAGAGGACTTTACAGCACCTAGGTGGGGATAACAGTGAATTTATAGCACCTAGGTGGGGCCAAAAGCTAAAAGTTTAATACAGCACCTAGGTGGGGCTAAAAGCTAAAAGTGTAATACAGGACCTAGGTGGGGTTAAAAGTACTTCTCCCAACAAAAATTATATCTAGGTGGGGGCTAAAAAGTTTAATAACAGCACCTAGGTGGGGTAAAAAGTACTTTTCCCAACAAAAAGTATATCTAGGTGGGGCTATAAAGTTTAATACAGCACCTAGGTGGGGTGAAAAGCTAAAAAGTGTAATACAGCACCTAGGTGGGGTAAAAAGTACTTATCCCTACAAAAAGTATACCTAGGTGGGGCTAAAAAGTGTAATACAGCACCTAGGTGGGGCTAAAAGCTAAAAAGTGTAATAACAGCACCTAGGTGTGGTGAAAAGTACTTTTCCCTACAAAAAGGGACGCCTAGGTGGGGCCAAAAGCTAAAATTGTAATACAGCACCTAGGTGGGTAAAAATTACTTTTCAGTTTTCCCTACAAAAAGTATATCTAGGTGGGGCTATAAAGTTTAATACAGCACCTAGGTGGAGCTAAAAGCTAAAAAGTGTAATAACAGCACCTAGGTGGGGCCAAAAGCTAAAAGTGTAATACAGCACCTAGGTGGGGCTAAAAGCTAAAAGTGTAATACAGCACCTAGGTGGGGTTAAAAGTACTTCTCCCAACAAAAATTATATCTAGGTGGGGGCTAAAAAGTGTAATAACAGCACCTAGGTGGGGTGAAAAGTACTTTTCCCTACAAAAAAAAGAACGCCTAGGTGGGGCTAAAAGCTAAAAAGTTTAATAACAGCACCTAGGTGGGGTAAAAAGTACTTTTCCCAACAAAAAGTATATCTAGGTGGGGCTATAAAGTTTAATACAGCACCTAGGTGGGGTAAAAAGTACTTCTCCCTACAAAAAGTATATCTAGGTGGGGCTAAAAAGTAAACAGCACCTAGGTGGGTAAAAATTACTTTTCAGTTTTCCCTACAAAAAGTATATCTAGGTGGGGCTATAAAGTTTAATACAGCACCTAGGTGGGGTGAAAAGTACTTTTCCCTACAAAAAGGGACGCCTAGGTGGGGCGAAAAGCTAAAAAGTGTAATACAGCACCTAGGTGGGGTAAAAGTACTTTTCCCTACAAAAAGTATATCTAGGTGGGGCTAAAAAGTGTAATACAGCACCTAGGTGGGTAAAAAGTTCTTTTCCCTACAAAAAGTATATCTAGGTGGGGCTAAAAAGTGTAATACAGCACCTAGGTGGGGTGAAAAGTACTTTTCCCTACAAAAAGGGACGCCTAGGTGGGGCGAAAAGCTAAAAAGTGTAATACAGCACCTAGGTGGGGTAAAAAGTACTTTTCCCTACAAAAAGTATATCTAGGTGGGGCTAAAAAGTGTAATACAGCACCTAGGCGGGGTGAAAAGCTAAAAAGTGTTATACACCCCCTAGGTGGGGTGTAAAGCCAAAAAATGTAATACAGCACCTAGGTGGGGTAAAAAGTACTTTTCCCTACAAAAAGTATATCTAGGTGGGGCTAAAAAGTGTAATACAGCACCTAGGTGGGGCCAAAACCTAAAAAATTGTAATAACAGCACCTAGGTGGGGCAAAAAGCTAAAAAATTGTAATACAGCACCTAGGTGGGGTAAAAAGTACTTTTACCTACAAAAAGTATATCTAGGTGGATTTCATCAATATTTTACCTCTACAAAAAGTCCTTAAAATCAGCAGTTAAAAAATGAAGTCAGAAAAAAATAAAAGAAGTTTTTCTTTAAAATTTTATTAAAAGGAATGTTCCGGCATGGTTTTTGCTCGTTTTTCGCATGGCATGTGCATCATTCGATCCCAAATCAAATACTTTATTTTTGTTCTCCATTTTTTTTTTCTTTTATTTATTTTTTGTTCATAAAAGATGCCGGGGGGCTTAGGAGCCTCTTACAGGTCGCTAACCGGCGACGTGTACAAGACGACCACCATCAACAACGAGACTAAATTTAATGTTATTGAGAGCGTCAAGAAAGCATTTAGCTTCACCAACAACCAAAAACAGTCAGAACCGCTTATAGGGAAAGAACAAGCACCGGTTATCGTCTCAAGGTAAAAATCATTTTTATTTTTTTTTATTTTTATTATTTATTTCATTGCTGGATCTTTTTTTGTTTCTGGAGGTAAGTTGCACCTGCACAAAATACGCACTCAAGCTTCGTATCTTTGGTTCATTGTTTTTTATTTAAGTTGCTGCATGAAAATGCATGGCGCCGCATTTTAAATCTGAGAAAACTGACCGTTACATATTCCCCCTCTTTTTCAAAAACTTCTCTGTACATCTGTTTTTACACAGGATGGATGCAAAGGGGGAGGGCTAGTTAAGGGGGAGATTTGGGGGATGTGCTATGGAGGAGGGACCCATAAAAGATCTTTCTCTTTTGTGGCTCTACAGACCTATTCACTAACACCAAATACTCCCCCTTTCCATCATTTTTCCGAGCCCTTATCTCCCTATTCTCCTATATCCTATCCTACCTCCCCAACCTCCCTCAACTTCCCCTTTCTCCCCACCTCCTCCAACTTCTGTCATCAACACACCTTCCCAACCTTCTCCCACCTCCCCTACTTCAGGGAATCCCAAAAATTAAAAGCCGTCTACCCTTGTAACTTTAAAAACACCTTTGGATTGCAACAAGAAAAAAAAATCGATTGTCATTAAACCGTTCAAAACTGACCTAAATATCGATTTTGACGATAAGTTTTCTCAGTCACACAATTTTATTTATTATTTTTCAATTAATTTCTGTAATAGTAGTTTTAGAGGTGTGAAATTTTGATTTTAGGAAGATGCCAACTTCCGCGACAGCAGAGGAAACTGCTCTCCTTGGGTAAGAAATTTAAAAATCTTTTAAGTGTTCGTCATTTTGTGTCCAGCGAAGGTTCCGTTTTTAGAAAACTAGCATTTTGCTGTCAATGGGCATCCTGTTTTTCGAATTTTCCAGTTTGCACTCATGGAAAATTTAATTTTCTACAAAAATTACTTTATTCGATTTTCGTCTGAAGTTGACCGTTTATGAGATATGAGGGTGTATTTTATTTTTGCATAAAACACGTGTTAAAAAAGGTAAGGAAGAGATCAATAGGTACTGAATTAGGGGCAGATATTTGGCATAGCTCTCTCTCTTTAGCCGCCCGTGTGGACTTCTCTCTGGGCTATTGATTTTACTTCTCCCTTTCCCGGCCCGCCCTTTCGTCCTTCACTTCGGGCCTCGCTTTTCCTCTTGTTTTGCCTCGTGTGTCGCCCAGGGAGACGGAAAACGTCGGAAATTATGAATATGAAATCGTTAGGGAAAAATAAAAAAAGCCCTGCCAAAAGACCTACCCTTCCTGACCTGCTCAAACAGATGCTTCAAAGTACCAAAATTCAAAAGATTATTTATCCTTTGTTTTTAAATAGCCATTTTATGGAAATTTTATTCGAGGCGTCACCTGTTGCCCCTCCCATAATTTTTCTGCGCTTTTGATAAATTTTTATCTGTGAATCCAAAAAGATAACTTGTATTTACCCATTGGAGAATTTGCGGTGAAGATTAAATCCGGAAAAAGTCTGTTTCTGACGTGAAAAATCTAGCGGAAAATTCGTCTCGTAATTTAGATTTGATAGGAGAAAAGAGAGGGGAAAAAAAGTTTTCTGCAAACTTCAAACATACTTTCTCATAGATCGATTCAATTGCTTCATCTATCAAAGCTCAAAAAGTAACCCTCAGAATGCTCTCCTCAAAAATTAGCTTCAAACTTCCATAAAAACCTCATTTCTTAACCAATTTGCTTTGTTTTTATATCATTTGAAAGCTCTTTTTTAGGGCTACAAATGTTCGAAATGCTAAAACACGCTTAGGCTACTCCTACTCTCAGAAAACGGTGTTTTACATTATTTATCATAAGTGTGGTTTTAGACGTCTACGGTAATTGATTTTATACGCCGGAAGCGATGGTCAAATATCCGGCACGCGTGGCTTCCTGTGTCACGCTCCTTGACGCATTTAAAAAAAAAAAAAAAGCCTCATCTGACTAAAAAGTCGAAACGTTTGTAATTGAATTGGATATCGTTCATTCGGGGGGTGCACGCGAACCGATAAGCCGAATCAAAAATAGATCGGGGGGAAGCGAAAACCTGCAGTATTATCGAGTTTATCTATTTGGCCGAGAGGCAACCCTTTGAATTCGTATTAGAGCCAACGTTTACGAATTCACTCGAATTCCGAAAAGGTCGGAATGCTATGGAAAATTTGACTGGGGCCAGGGGCGGACTGGGACCTTAGGGTGTGGGTGGGTTTTCAGTTAAGGGGGCGCAGAAAATTACTATTTTC